>CACVCL010030061.1:0-56800 GCA_902729485.2 Mus minutoides
TTTTTTTTTAATTGAAAATCTTCTAAGTCATGGCTCCTTTTGTTTAATGCTTTTTCAGAATTCCTTGTATTTTACTTGCGTTTTGAAGCATCGTTTTTCATTGACCCCACTGTTCTTTGTGTGTAGGTGTCTGCGCTAGCCAAGGAGGCAGAAAGGAATTCTTATCGTCTGAGCTGGGGCACTGAGAACTTAGACAACGTGGCTCTTTCTTCCAGCCCTATTCATTCAGGGTGAGTGCATCAATATTATGTATCCAGATCAAGAGGTAAAACGAGATGTGAAAAGCCACAGCTTTGTCCGGTTGCTTTAGTGGATGCTTAGCTTACAGAGGAGGCGCCCTTTGTTTCAACTTGTGAATAACATTGCTTTTTCCAACATGGTTCCAGCTACACCAGTGAGACAGCAAAAAGGGGGTTGAATTCAGCATAGAAAGCTACTGTTTTAAAATAACTAGCCCCAACAGTTTGCTGGGCTGACTAGAATATGCAGGCCACTTCTTTACTGATCACACGCAGTCTTTGGAGCCATCTTTTAAAAAGAGGTGAGGCCAGCAGCTTATTTGAAAGTTTCAATCTGCTAAGATGAACTGGCTGGCCTTTGAAATAAATGCCTTTCCTTACATATCAATGCACTTAAAGGGGTGGTTATGGAAGTCCAAGTCACACACACACACACACACACACACACACACACAGATTGTACACTCAAGTAGTGACGTAAATAAAGAGAAGTTCACAGCTAGAGTGTCCTCTCAGCTGTGCTTCCAATGCCCTTTGTAGAGTCGATCCAACACTACCTGCTTATCACTACTTAAAAGTTAACACCAGACTTTGAACAGTCATCTCAGCATAACCCAAGTCTTCCTTGGGATGTGAGAATTTAATATGTACACATTTCTTAAAGAATTAAAAATAGAATACTTTCTGAATTGTTTTTGGCCTCAGGTTTTAGTAATAATATGCAATATTATGATTATATATAAATCTTCATGTGTTTTCTTTTAAGTGAAATTTCTTCCCATATTTTACCAAAAAATGGAACACTTTGGTTTAAATTATTATCCCAAACTCCTCATGTGTAATCTTCATAACTGTTTTAAACAGTGCGCCCTTTCTTCTTCTTAGTGTTTTAAAATAGCCTCCTTCCAGGGAAGTAGTCCATGACATTGTAAACATTTTGAACTTTTTAGTGTAATAGTCTACTAAACACAATAAAATTAGATATTGAAAATAAACACCCTGTTTTCCTTGTTAAATACTATAGCTAGTTCTCGGTCTACCAAGAGTTGTGTAGATGAATATAAAAGATTAAACTCCATTTAAATTTAATTAAGAATTTTAAATGCAAAATGAAATAATTAAAATCTCTATTATAAATTGGTCAAAAACCCTATCATTGCCTTCTGCTACTGAGGCCCCCCATGTAAGTAAGAGAGAAGAGGTCTGGGCCTCAATGACTGAGAATAACAGACTCCATGCCACCAAATAAAGAGATAATTTTAGATCACAGTGTAACTAACTACCAATAGCAAATTTTTAAAGAGTGGATGTTACAGTAATAGTTTGGTTTTCAAATTAATTATTACTCTTAAAAGGAAATTTTTGATGTTTAATGTACATCAATATCCAATTTATTTTACCAATTTAAATAATATCTATGAGCTATAGTGACTAGATAATGGTTACTTCATTGTGGTTGATTACTGATAATGAAAGATCAGCATCTAGCAGATAAAGAAAGGAAGGAAGGAAGAAAGAGAGAGAGAGAAAGAGAGAGAGAGAGAGAAAACTATAAAAAATTAGTCTGCAGTAAACCAGCTCTTCTGAATTTCAAATGTTTATTATACTGACTCTTAGTTATTCAAATCAGTGTGGGGGCTTTAGAGACATCAATGTCCAGGGCTGGAGAGATAGCTCAGCTATCAAAACCACTGTCCTCTCTTCCAGAGGAGCCAGGTTGAGTTTCCAGCACCCACATGGCAGTTCACAGTTGTCTGTACCTCCAGTTCCAGGGGACCTGAGACCCTCATCCAGGAAAAACATCAATGCACATCAAATAAAAATAAATCATTAAAGACATCGATGTGCAATTCACATCCTAGTCCCATTACACTAGAGCCTCTGTCCTCAGCTCCTGGCATTGGTATCTATGAAACGAGGTTACTGAAACTCTTGGAAAGGGAAAAACCTTTGGGCAGTCAATCAGGCAGAGTACACATCTGGTTCTCCAGAAGTCAATCAGGCAGAGTACACATCTGGTTCTCCAGAAGTCAATCAGGCAGAGTACACATCTGGTTCTCCAGAAGTCAATCAGGCAGAGTACACATCTGGTTCTCCAGAAGGTTCTTACCCACGTTAATTCTTCAACATTTGTCAGCTCTGCAAAGCACTAGACTCAGCTGTTCAAGAAAGGAGGTAGTGTTCTTTGAAGTCAGAAGACCGTGTGACAAAGAGGGGTTTGACGGCTAAGACTGTCCTTTGATATCACACTTATCTGAACTCAGACCCTGATACTGACTGTATGTGGCAGTGGGCATGTCATTAAAAAAACAAAACAAAACAAAACAAAAAACCTGACTTCCATTTACTTATTTCTAAATGAGTGTTAGAAATTTATTCCTTTTTTTTTTTTTCTTCGAGACAGGGTTTCTTTGTATAGCCCTGGCTGTCCTAGAACTCACTTTGTAGACCAGGCTGGCCTTGAACTCAGAAATCCGCCTGCCTCTGCCTCCCGAGTGCTGGGATAAAAGACGTGCACCACCATGATTTATTCCACTGGGAAGTTTTTAAGCAGTAAATGCTTTTAACATCATTAGATTTTACCTTGAAACAGTAAGCACACGATAGAATATAGCTTTTACTGTTTCTATGTTTTCCTTAGACACATTTCATACTTCTCACAAACTCCAAATTAGTTAAACAGAATGTGCCCTGAGTCTTCTGAAAGGCAATAAGAATCTATTCAGTCCATGATGGCACGATAGGCTTGTTTCTACCAGGTGGCATCATCTACTGATGTCTCTACCATGTCCATCAAACATGGGGCTACAGATGATTTTAAATAGAAGGGAAATTACCCTTGAAAACTCAATGGTTCCAAGGGCTGCAAAGTTTGAAAGTGTTATTCATATCAATGTATACATACATTCATCATATATCTTGAAACACTGACTTTTTATCATCACATTCCAGGTTCCTAAGTAGTAGCTATTAAATATTTTCCAAGGATGTGAGTTTTAACCTACCCCAAATGTAAGGAAAAGGTGATGTTTTGGTAAGGGGATAATGTAGAGAACTTGTGGTTATATGCCATGTGTCCGTGAGGATAATGTTGCATTAAATTCAATAGCCTATCTTACCTTCAAGCTGCAGCCTCTCGCCTACACTGTTCAGTACTGATAGTTTACTTTCCCTCTCCTTCATGTCTTAACGATGCTCCTGGCAGAGAAGAACTGGATCAATGCTGGCCTTTCTGCACAGATACATCCAGAATCTGCCAAATGAATGTCATGACTTTTTTTTTTTTTTTTTTGAGTTGCCTGACAGACTCATAATGAACCCAGGAAAAAGCCACTCTTAGAATCTTCTCATGAAAGACTTACCAGTAGTCTGTACAAAAACCTTCTTTCAAGTGGTGGTGGTACACACCTTTAATCCCAGCATTTGGGAGACAGAGGCATGCAGATCTTTGTAAGTTTGAGGCCAGCTTGGTCCAGGGCAGACAGGGCCATATATGGAAATCCTGTGTCAAAAAACTAAAACCAACCAACCAACCAAAAACAAAACAAAACACCAAATAAATAAATAAATAAATAAATAAATAATTAAGAAAAAAAAAGGAAAAATAATTTCACAATTCTCAATTGCATGTATGCATAATGAATTGGCTGACGTGAGGCTATTTCTGCCAATATCTAGTTTTGTAACTCACTTTATATATTGCTATTTTGAAAGTCTCTCTAATGTTTTAATGATAGCCAAATACTGAGAATTAAATAACAACTCATCAGGTGTTAGGATATGCCACAAGTAAAATAAAGCCTCGAGATAAGAATCTTTTAAAACAAGCTGAAGACAGCTTTTATTGTGACTTTTGAAATAACACACACACACACACATTAGTCACAAAAGATGTATTTAGATGCAAATCACAGAATATTTGACATGTGAGGCAGCCAAGTCTCTTCTGCATGGGACAACATAGCATAAACATTTACAGAAGTACATCTGGTATTTTATTTAGTTGTTCCTATTTCTTAAAATATGCTGGGAGTTCTTTTGGATCCATGAAGGTTAATTCATTCAGATGGAGAAATTTTTTTTTTTTTTAAGTACCAAATCCACTGTTCTAGAAGACTGTATTTCTGGTTCATTGAAGAAATAAATACACTTGCATATGTCAGCAAACACTGGAATGTTATGAAACCCTGTGGGATTAAGGATGCATAGACTTGTGGGTAAAAGAGTAATGAAGAGTAGGAATTAGATTAGGTTCAGGGACGACGGTGTTCAAAGAAGACAATTCAGTCTTGTAGAGAATCACTAAGATTATGTTTGCAGAGATCTTACTACCCACTAGTAGGGGATTAATGTTACCTACTCTGTCATAAGCTTTATGTTGTATCCACCACAGAAGGTATCCTTTAAACTGTATCTTTCCTGTTTGTGTTTCTTCTGCTGTAGCCCAACAGGGAATTGCCTTATCTAAAAAGTATTAAAGAATTTCCAGTGGACAACAATTGAATCAAAACCACATCCATGTCTTTATAATGTCACCTGGTGCGTTTTAGCTTCTTGAACACTTAGCCTTTACTGAGTGTCCCCACGAGCCGATGCTAACTAAGGCTTCACTTCTGTATCCAGTGAATATATAACTTCCCCAGCTTCCTAAACTGGGACGAGTCACAAAGGCTCCAAAGCCTTTTCTTCTCTAAGCGTGTGGAGAATGGCATCTCTATTATATTTGCGTAGAGTGATATCTTACTTGTATCTCCATCTTTTTTTTTTTCAGTGACTACTGTGTTGGTATATGAGTTAAATATTTCAATCAAAATCACATCTGATTTCATTCTTTATATTTCACTTATTACCTCTTTCTCTGTGCTAAAGTATCTATTCTGTTGCAGCCGCGCCTCTCCATGTCTTGATCGTGACAACAGCAGGTGAACCTCTGCGTAATTCCTTCTCTGAACATGTGCCCCCTCTGGTCCCCGCCCCTTTGCCATCTCCTTCTGCATATGCCCACCTCAGGATGCTTTAGTGTTGATGATGTCTAGCAAAATACTTGCAGGGGGTTATGTTCTCTAAATTGAACCTACTGCTCACTTTCCTTTTTCCCAGTAAATTTAAAAAAGGGAAAGTGGGTGTATTTAATAAAGTCAGCAGATATTAGGTGAGCTGGGCCAACATTAAAATGGACTCCTGTCTTGGTCATGGCCTCCACATTGTAGATGCTTTCGTGAGGATAAGTGCTACATCCAACTGAAAGCTTATGTTATGTTCCCATGACGAGGCACATTGGTGGAGCTATTTCAAAGTTTTATTAAAGGTTACGATTTTTAGTAGCATTCAGACCATTTTTTTCTTTGTTTTGCTTTATCTTGCCATATTCTAGGTGAGTCAAAGACTTATTTATTAATGGTATTTTTTTTGCTAGCTCTATTTTAAGCCCAACCTTTTGATATTTTTGGAAATTGTGCTGTGGAATGACATCTCCACTTTGTAAATATAGCAATTATGCTATGTTATTTAGATGAAGTTATTTTTAAAGTTCCTTTTGGGCTGCTGATTAAAGGATTTTTATTCTGTGGCCATCCATTATGATAATATGGATTATCCCTCGATAAATAAGACAATTTTATATTTTCATTCTAAAGGTTCAATTAATCTTTTTATCTTTTCTCAAGCACACCATAAATGTGTATCTGTTCACGGACATGGGGATTGATAAATAATTATTGAGTGATTTAAACAAATTTCAACTACGCTAGTCAATGTCATTTCTCCAACCACTTTTTAGTTTGTGGAATCTAGAGAACTAGGAAGGGACAGGGGATGATGGAGAAGGAGGCTCCTGGTGTGGTTTCGGATAGTACCACTGAGTCAGAATCGACGCCAGGGCCTCTGCTGTGTACATGGCCTCACTGAAGCACCCTGACGCATCTTTTCTCTTGTCATTCACCCAGTGACTAACTCTGAATGCTGCAGTCTCCTCCCTGTTCCCAGCCCATGGTCCTAGATGAATTAAATGGAAATTTGAAGTATCAGTAACTTTGGGGGTGGACAGTGCAGTCCTTAAAATTCTGAATCCTGGTTTTTCTGCTGCCTCCTCTGAAGCATGTACCGGTTTAGCTAATGAAATTGCATACTTATTGGCAAGTCCTCTGTCTAATAAAAGTGAATTGCATTTGCTTTTATTCCTTTTTAAATTGTGACAACGTTGTATCTCACAATTTAGAAAACTGCAGAGTTTCTACTTTGCATGACTGCTGTCATTTGAAAAGTCAGAAGCATCAGAGACAATGTCCCCTTGCTATTTTTTTTCCCTGTGTAGTCCTAAGTCAATGTCTAATGAAATATATCTACACGTTTTCAGCAAAGTATCTATTTAACCATAGATCAAAGACTCTATTGACTAGGGGTAATAACAGTTTGCTTTCCAGTTAGGAAATTTTCCAGAGCATCTAAAATCAAACATTTAAGAAGATTGTCTGATTTAGCCAGCCATTAACTACATCAAATTTGTAGCATTAGGCAGTAAGTTTAGAGATATATTCACCTAACTCCCTTAATTCATGGGTAAGAAAAGAAGGTTAACAAAATTGTCAAGTTCCTTGACTGCGGTTAAAAAACAGCTCAAAATAGAGATAAGTCTGGGCCTGGGAAGAGCATGGGACCACAGCAGCCTATGCTGCCATAACAGAATCCTCACACTTATATAATATCACCAAAATTCTATTGACAACATTAAACTCCTTAGCACACATGTGAGTACCTTGAACATTCTTAATAAGTTTTTCCCAATGTTTTAGGTGATGTATGATATATATTTTAATGATCATGACATTTAAAAGATTTTTTTTAAAAAGCAGAAAAGAAGAAGATGATGGGGGCGGCCATTTATTGAATCTGTATTCTTTACTCTCACATGGCTTACTGTTCCCCATAGCTGTGGGTGGTGATCAGGTCAGCTGCCAGAGGTGGGAGGTTTCCATGTCACACTCCAGACTATAGAGCTGAGCTTTCAGGCCGTAGCTCTGAGTCATATACATTTGGCTCACTCCAGACCCATGTCATGAGTCACCCCTTTCATCCTCCCTCCTTACCCCACAGTCCTCACAGTAAAAAAATTTCTGCACTGTTGGCTCCTGTTCCATACACTGCAAAATAACTGCCTCCTAATTCCCTTAGCCATCCAGGTAGTGGCACCTTTTGGTATTCCGCCATTTCTTGATGAAATTCCTCAAATGCTTACCCAGTTTTCTGCTAGAAAGTGGTAGGATTGACAAGATAGTTTGCTGGTTTTACCAGTAGACTTCAACTACATCTGGATGTGAGGTGCAGTCTCTGTTTCTCCTACTCTTCCTACATTAAGGAAAGGTCTTGGGAGTACACAGTTAAGTTCTGTCTTAGTCATTTGATAACTACATTGTGAGTCCAATTTGGCCAGAATATTTTACAGCAGGGCTAAGCTTTAATACCCTCTGTTCCTTGATAAGTTAGTGGTCATGTCTCCTCAGCCCTCTTTGCTTCTTGGCATCTTTCTATTTTACTTTTTGTTCTCTCTTTCCTCTCAGTTTCTAAGGAAAACATCTCCACTGGAGTTTGTGATTATCTGGTAGCCTGTGCCATTTCTTCTCTTACTTGGTAAAATCTGGAGGTTTACCCTCTTCAGATGTCTGATGTTTTCCCCTGAATTATGCACATTGCACACTTGATTTTTCCATTTTGCTTTGCGCTTGATTAGGACTGTTTCGGGATCACTAATGACATAGGCATGATTACTAGAGGTGTGCCTATGTGCTACATCAGTCCTTACGTTCTGTTATTTCAACTTCTCCCTTTTCAGTCTTTCTTCATACAATCTTGTAATTATTTTTTTTAATTATTGTATGAGATTCAAACTATTAGTTTTTCACAGTCTCCCACTTTTTTCTACCCAGAGAATACATGAGATCTCTCAGTTCAGCAGAAATGCATGTGGTAGACTCTTTAAAATTAGACATAAAATTAGATATAGTACTTTACAGATGCTTTGCTGCATCTGAACGTAGAGATTTGAGTGATTCCTGATTGTAATAACAGGCTAGACACCTAAGATTACATACGTTAGCCTTATTCTTTCTGTTCCTTGTAAGGACACACCATTTGTCATAGCCTGTCTCTTCATTCTTATATTCATTCATCTATTCAAAAATGACTCATCTATTCAAAAATGATTCTTGACTCCCTACTCTGTTCTGTATCCATCCATCCTGTACTGAGTACTAGGGCATTGAGACTGTGTTTCCTGTTGTTACAGCCCTTAGATGACACCTTGATGAGCTGACCGGTCATATCTTATTGACCAAAGAAATTAGTAAGCAGGCCCAAGCAAGAATGAAATCAGAGAGTGACAACTTGGCTTTGAGTGCGAAGTTCTTGGCACAGCTCCTGACTTTTAGGGGATGTCACACAAAAGGACCACGGAAGCAGAAATCACGGAGGAAGTAAAACACAAAGAGGTCTTCTGTGGCACCACACCAGAGAAAGTAATAGAATATGTCAAGGGCATGGCTGCAGACTCACTGTTTTGAAGATAGACCACCAGAGTAGCCTACATGTTCTTTGGGGTAGAGAATTGATATCCTGCAGACCAGAGGCCATCCCTGAAATAATATACCATGGAAATTTAAGGGCCTGGGACATGAGTGCACAACCCTTGTAACTTCCTTCAAAGCACCTAGCTACTACGAGGGTTCATGACATGGCATAATAATCCCTTCTAGTTTGAGCACCTCGATTCCTTGCTCAGGGTAATCAAGATTTGAAAAATTCACTGGGTGTGATGATACATTTATAACTACAGAACTTTGGAAGCAAAGGCAAGAAGTTAAAGAGTCCAAAGTTAAGCTCACAAATGTAGACAGGTCAAGGCTAGCCTGTACTACCTGAGACCCTATCTCAGAAAAATCAAGGAGGAAGGGAAATCAAAAGAAGTATTGATGTTAACTATTAATGAGTCAGAAATATTGCAGTGAGGATAGATACTCTGCTAGTTGAAACTGTGACATTATAAGGCATTCACCTTTAAGTGAAAATCAGTGTAAATGTACTCAAATAAAAATAATAAAGGGAAAATCTGCATGTTCATCTGGAAGCATTTCCAGAATTTCCAGCAAATGTGTATATTTAAAAATCAGAAGGAAGATATTTAAGAATTCATATTGAAGACTAAGAGGAAGAAAAGCTGCAAGCTTTTTGTGTCTTGATAATACCCAGAATACCAACAGTTCACGTCCTCTGAACTGTTGCTTGTGCAAAGCATCTCTCACCCCTCCTGACAGCTCAGCAGCTAGCGGAGAATGGTAGGCCGAGGCTGTCTCCTGCATGGGGAGGTCTGTGGCTCCTGTGATTTCATGCTGCATGCCGTGCTTCAGAGGGTACTCTGGGCTTCCCCGCACCCATTTCTCTTACTAGCAACAGGTTCTCTGTTCAATGGCGTGTCTAATGCATTCTGTGTTCTGCTGCAAAGAGGATGCTGTGATATTTTCACTCTCCTTTAAAAATAACATCAATGTGTTGCGTTTCTACTCCCACAACTTACTTTGATGGGATACCTTTCAAACGTTTTCAGTGTTGTCGTGGAAGCAATATCTAGGCGTGTGGATCTGGCCTGGTGCAGTTCTCGGTATCCCGGTGGATCTGTGAAACACCTATATGTTGCTTTCATCTTGTTGTTCTTGTGTACACTTCGCAAACACATTGGAAGTGGGAGCACGCTGAAGTGATTTGTGGACAAGCCGACATAGTGTACATACACGTCCTTGTGTAACGTGGACACGGATAACTAGATTATTGTGCTATTTAATTTTTTTGCTCCTGTAGGAAGTGCCTGCTCAAGAGACCTTGGTGAGTGTCCTGACTAATGAAATAACAAACATTCCAGCTAAGCTGCTCCAAGTTTTGTAACCACCCTGCCCCCAAAGAAACTTCAGAGTTTTGATCCTCACTTAACAGCCTAAGACACCTGGGATTACTGATGGTTTTTTTTTTTTGTTTTTGTTTTTTTTTGTTTGTTTTTTTTTTGCCATGATCAATGAGCAATAAAGGAAGCAGACGTCACAGAGATGCTCTGCAAATGTAAATGAGTTTCAAGTCCAGTTCATTATTATTTGAGGGAAATCACGGTGCACCTGCACCTCCATCAGCATGAGTGCAGGTTGCCCGTGCTGGACTTATCCCGCAGATACAGAGCTAACAGGGTTCTGTTTGTTTCAGCCATTCACACCCTATTTCAGTTAGAATGGTTTAGCACAGAGACCTCTTAAAAGGACAAATGCAATTTTTAACCTGAAAAATTAGTTGATTCTGTTCAAAACAGTGTTTTCCATCTTGCAACCAGAAAAATCTACATCCTGAGAAAGAGGACTTGGGGACAGGACACAGTAGCAGCATGGGTTTGACCTTGTGATGAGGCCTTTAAGGTTGTTCTGTTCAGTTCTGAGATTACACTAAAATGAGCTAGACAGATGTAATGTTGCAATGTTAAGTTGAGTTCACTTAAAACATATACAATTTGGTCTTTCTTTTTGAACACTTGGATTACTTAGGACAGATAAAAAGACAGAAGGCTTGCCTGTGTTCTGAGCAATTCCCTTCCAGTTACCAACAAAAATCAGTAGTAGGATTCTTCAGTAGCATATGAAGATCATGCACAAATTAAAAAAAATAAAAGTATATAAATATGGATATTAGGATAAACATTAAAAGTACTTCTCCACATGGCATTTACATGAAAAAGAATTGTTCTGAGAAAATAAACAGCATAGAAAAAGTGAACCTCTTAGAGTGTTTATGTCCTGAATCTCTTTGAAGCACATCTAATGTTTTGTTTCAATTTTCAGTTTCCTAGTCAGTTTTATGGTGGATGCCCGTGGTGGTGCCATGCGAGGATGCAGACATAATGGACTCAGGATCATTATCCCGCCTCGGAAATGCACAGCTCCAACTCGAGTCACCTGCCGCCTTGTGAAACGGCATCGACTGGCAACAATGCCGCCCATGGTGGAAGGAGAAGGCCTGGCCAGCCGCCTCATTGAAGTCGGACCTTCGGGAGCTCAGTTCCTTGGGTAAGGGTTTCCCATAAGCCTCCTACTTAGTCTCCAGTGGGCTTGTGCCCTCTACTCGAGATCAATGGGATGGAACACCAAAGGTATGTCAAGCCATTTTGAAAAAAGATTGGCCCCTCTAACTTTATTGTAAAAATTGGAAACAGTGCCTTGATCCTTGACTTCACTTCCATGGGAGCATGGTCAGGCACCAGTGAGTTAAACAGGCACATTGCTGGTGCTCTTCCTTGGATGTAGAAATAGCTGCCAAATTCCCAATGGGATAACTATGTGTTTTAGGCATTGGTAGGTATTTCTGCTTCTTGTCTGCAGCTAAGAGGCAAAGAAAAAAAGAAACAAATGTGCTTTGTTTGAAGCATAAATTGAATGCATTGCTTGGTTATGAATCCAACTGCCCTGATCTTTGGATAGTAGCCTTCAACTCAACGCAAAAGGCATTGCCCTCATGGAATATCTAGAATTCAGTCTAAATGATTTTTTTTTCTGTTATCAAAATTGCTACCTTGAGCTATTAAGTCACAGTGTAAAATGAAAATGTAAGACCAACCTCCGCCATGCTCATTTTGGCAATTTTGAGCAGACATTGTCATTTCTTCTTTCTCCTATCTCTCTGAAAGGCTGCTGTCATACAAGGTGGCACCTCAGTGTGTCAAGAGGTGAAAAGCTACCACCGAACGGTGACAAAAGAACAGAGCTCTGGAGGGGGACACATTTCAAATCATCTTGAAACAAATTAACTGTCTTTAAGTCTTAGCACTTGAGGCTGAGAGAAATTTCTTACTAATTAGGATGCCTTCTGATTGTTGTCAATGTCATACTGGGGAGAGTTTCCTGCTTTAGAACTCTGGAAATGTTCTAAAGCCTGTAATTTGTGGCAAATTGTTAACAGGTTGCTCCAAATTACATTCACACCTGAAGGGGATGCATTGCTAGTCCCCCTTGTAGAAACCACCTCTCACAGCTCTTATCAGAGCTTTGGAAGGAGCCTGTGAAGTTCTGGGTTGCATCAGAAAAAAAAAGTCACGATGGTTGGAGTCTTTGGATGTTCAGTACAGAGCCTAGCTCCCTCCTGCTCAGGTAGTTGTAGGCTTTTTGACAGCTTTCAAATCTGTTGAGGAATATCCATGAAAACATCTTGCTGCTGTACAGAGTTTTTATTGTATTCCCAACAGGTTTGACTTTCCCAAAGAACAATTTTTCCCCTCCATTTTTGGCTAGCGCCCTGGCAGTGAACCTCAGTAGGAACAGACTTGACAGCCATGTGCTCCCCTGGCACAGAAGCACCTCCATTGTACACTCTGGGTCTCAGGTTCCTTGCTCTTTGTGACCAATGGAGGGGGCAGAACCAAACGCAGTGTGAAACCAAACTTCACCCTGTGATGCTGGGGTTCTGTGGACACGGTACCTGAAGCTCACTTCTGTTCTTTCTTTCATTGCTGCTTTGGATGTACTCAGTAAACTTCACCTGCCAACGGCTCCTCCCCCACTTAATGAGGGAGAAAGTTTGGTCAGCCGCATCCTTCAGCTGGGGCCTCCTGGAACCAAATTCCTTGGGTAGGAGCGACTTAAAACAAATTGATGGCTGCTGGCCCCCATTCTTCTCCTTCTTCTGCGATATGATTTCTCTTTTTGTCATTGTGCCCATGACATGTCCCTCTCTATGATTTAAACTCTGTATAATCTATCTTTAGTGGACCATTTCTGACCCTTGTGGTATGTGACTTTTATTTTTGAGTGACGTTTTTATATCTTCTCCCTTAAAGTGCTGTGACCTTCATTTTCGTTCAAGCATGAGATTTGCCTAGTTGTACTCTGTGCTAGTTATGATGTCGTTATGATGAGTTTGGAATCTGTCTCAAAGCAACCTGGACTCAAGAATGAAGGCCTCTGTCTATGTTGAATGTGACCTAAAATATCATAGAATAGTGCATGTTCTGTTTCCCGAATGTAATAGGCATTGGACACTATTGGGCTATTGACTGAGCAGCTCATTAGAGCCACCGGGTGTGTACATGCCTATTGTTTCCTTGAATGAAGACAGTATGAGCAAAAGCCACAAGTGCATGGCTCATTAGCACAAGTAGTCTACCTTTCTGACATCTCATTTACAACACATTGAACTATGCAGTGTATGAGCCATTGTCCCTCTTAAGTCATGTTGTCATTTTGCACCTGTAGAACATGTTTTTAGGAGATTGGCACACATCATAGACGTGCATGTACATTTCTTTTGGTTAAATGTGCTAGACCTACATTTATCAAAGGAGACGTTCCAGAATGCCACCTGCACCCACAGGGAAATATTATTTGGCTTAAAGTAGAAGCATGTACTTGAGGACCAATGTCCCTGAGGTAGAGTGTCACTGTCCCACCATCTGTTAGTCACTGGGCTCTGGAGGATGGCCCACTGTGTCCCTTCCCCTAGAATGAGCAGAATTCCAGGTCACTTTGCAACAGACTGTGTTGACTTGCTTGTCTTGGGGTTGCTTATCCTGTCTACACTGAGTGTTCTGCATTGCTATGTCAGGCCCGTGATCGTGGAGATCCCTCACTTTGCCGCTCTTCGAGGAAAAGAGAGAGAGCTGGTGGTCCTACGCAGTGAAAATGGGGACAGCTGGAAAGAGCATTTCTGTGACTACACTGAGGATGAACTGAACGAAATCCTTAATGGCATGGATGAAGGTACCTTTGGGTTAAGGGGTCCAGAAGAAATCTAAGGTGGAGGCATGAGGATCACGCACTGCTTTAAGATCATCTAGCTGTCTGTGTTCCTGTGTGCGCATGGGTGCCTCTTGGGGCGTTTTACTCCCGCACGTTGCCTGCTGTGTTCTAACTGTAACAAAATTGAATAGACAATTGAATCCATTTTCTTTATTGTGTTTATGTTTAAATTCAGGAAAGTAAAGCCTTTTAAGGTATTAAATATCTCATTTTAACAAGTATACTCTGCATGCTTCTATCTTTTAATGAAAACTTTGTTGAATCTAAAACTAATGGTAGAGTAGATGTTGTTTCATAACACATGTGCATCAAACTCGGTATGCTCTTAGCAGTGAGGTGATGGGCTTGTTCAGCTTTGTGGCTACGTGAAGTGGCATGAACATACATGAAGTGGCATGAACATACATGAAGTGGCATGAACATAGTATCAGAGTTAGCACTTCTCCTCTATGCAACTTGTGGATCTTGAGAATGAGTCCCTCCCTCCAGCCAAACAAATATTTCAATTTGTGGCTGAAGAGATTGAACATTTCAGTACTGGGTATGATGCATGTTCCAGATCCTTAGTCTAATTAGTACTGGGTACAATGAGTTAGTAGTTGGTTGAGTGATTCTTTGGAGTCTCATTGTGATATTTTAAATACCAGGTTTGAAAAACTAGATGTTTAAGAAACGAACTTTTTAAAAGTACTAAGGTATTTGGTTGAGAAACTTACTCTACCTATAACTAATATCTTATACAATAATATAATTTCCTTTTAAGCTTTCTATTATTAAAGAGATAGGAACATTAGGTTCATTCAGTCATTCATATGGCGACTTGGGGATGACAGGATTGCATGCAGATACATCATGTACATATTTTCTTGTGGAACTTTGTTTTTAAAGGAGAACTTTGATCTCTGTAATCCCAAATCTCTTCAAGCTATTGAGGCACAAATTGAAAAATGTGCCTAAGTCCTCAGGCCCCACAAATTGAGGAGAGGAGAGGTCCTATCCCTAATGCACAGTGCATGCCACTTTAAGTAACTACAAAAACAGAACAAGCCCCTTACCTCATTGCCAGGGGTGTGTGGTACTTGTATAGGGCTAGACACATGAAGGCAAAAGCACTGCCATAAGTCAAGTTTATCTGTGAAGAGCAGCCTGCCCACAGCTCCTTCCTTATCTCTTTGATCCTGTCGAGGTTGAGTAAGAAGAAAGGCCAGGCTTAGAAGATGGAAGAGTACACTGTCTAGTGTGTAGGTCAGTTTCTTCAAAGCAGGGCAGAAAGGTCGGAGTTCTTGTCAGTGAAGGTGACAACAGTCAGCTCCTTCCACTCCCTGAAGTCCCTTTATTTGTTAACATTATAATGGTTTTGGAGATATTCTTCTGAGTGGTCACCTATCATTGATGCCACCATGTACATTAGCATCTTGCCCTTGGATGAAGACCCATTCATAATAATTGGCACATAGAAGGAATTCACTTCAAAGGCAAAGAATCAGTTTGATATATGCACCTTTGGAAATACGTTATTTTATAGGTTTCTGCTATAGCATTGGCCAGTGTGTCACTCTCCTACTGTTTGTGATTAGACCCCAGGACTACCACTGTTTAATATCTGGTCATGCCAAACAGTCAGTGATGAGTTACTATTTTATAGTGAATTGTAAATAATTTCTAAGACTAAGCAACTTCCTACAGTTCTTTAAATTTACTGATATATTTATTACAGATTTTCTCTATTTCAAATCAAATTTTCTGTATTGCCCTAAATACCTACACTAAAACAATTTATAGAATCTATTATTCCACCCTCTGATCTTAAGAAATATATTTGGTAAGTCACTGGGTAATGTATTTGGTAAGTCGTTAGCCTCTGAGGAATATTGAAACCCAGATGTTGAGCCCAGGCACAAACCATGCTACAGGACAAAATATATAAAGAGAAACCTTACCCATTCACTACAGAGTTTATTATTGAACTACTCCCCCAGAACTCAAAAGTCCATATAATTTCTTTAAACCACAATATCTGGTCTGTGAGCTATCTTTGAAATTTGCAAAGGAAAGGAGTTCAAATTCAGCTTCCTTTCCATCACACGAACCAAGAATAGCACATGTTCATTCCCACTGCAGATTTGCCCTCAAACGCCCTTACAGAGACAGCATTGCATTGATGTTCCTGGCCCAAAGCGCACTTGTTTCAAGTGTTTTGGAAAGGCCTGGTTTTCCTGAAGTGCACCTGCAGACTCCTGACAGCTGATAAACTATCCCTGATATTTATCTATTCGGTGTCAGGATAGCCTTATGCTTTAACTTTAACTGAAGAGGGGCTTTGCTGCCCTCCTTGCTCACTATTAACCATGCCTGTGAGTCTGCTAGAACGTTCTCAGGAGTCACTTGCTCTATGAAGATGGATCATTTCTTGTCTCAGTGCTGGACAGCCCGGAGGACCTGGAAAAGAAACGAATCTGCCGCATCATCACTCGTGACTTCCCACAGTACTTTGCGGTGGTGTCTCGAATCAAACAGGACAGCAACCTGATTGGCCCCGAGGGTGGAGTGCTGAGCAGCACCGTGGTGTCACAGGTGCAAGCCGTCTTCCCAGAGGGCGCACTCACCAAGCGCATTCGAGTAGGCCTACAGGTATGTCCATGTAGGATGCAGATAACCCTGTGGTCCTTTATTATCATTATTATAATTAGCATTTCAAATGGGAGTTGAAATGTCACCGAAATAAAGTTTTCCTGAGTGAACAAAGGCTGACGGATGAGATAACTAAGCTAGTGCAAGAGCTTGTTCCCAAGTCTGACTACCTGAGTTGGATTCCAGAAACCTGTATGATGGAAGATAAGAACTTCCTCAGGTTGTCTTCTGACTTGCATATGTGGACTGTAGCACGCACACACACACACACACACACACACACACACACACACGTCTAACACACAATAGATAGATAAATAAATTATATATTCATATATAATTATATATATACATATATATATATATATATATATATATATATATATATATATATATATATATATACCTTGAGAGAGAGAGAGAATTTAATAGTACTAATCTTACAGCTGCCACAATGTCTGGTAGATATTTGACATTAAGTATAGCACAATATATAGCTAACATGTTTTCCTCCCTTGAAAGGCTCAACCTATGCATAGCGAGTTGGTGAAGAAGATCTTAGGCAACAAAGCCACCTTCAGCCCAATAGTCACCTTGGAACCCAGGAGAAGAAAATTCCACAAGCCGATTACTATGACTATTCCTGTCCCCAAAGCTTCAAGTGATGTCATGCTGAATGGTTTTGGGGGAGACGCACCAACCTTAAGATTACTGTGCAGCATAACAGGTAAGTCATATGTGACTATACCATAGAAAATTCTAGAAGAAGATAACAATAGTTAAAAAACTAAGTTACCTTTATCTTATAGCTGGCAGGGTCCAACATTGGATAAAAACATTGATTGTATTTCTCCCAGATGGCGATGTAGGAGACCGAGGACAGAATTCCTAGTACACAGATATTCAAATACTTTCCCTTAAATTTAGTTATCTTGAGGTGGTGTCTGGTTTTTTTTTTTAAAGTGTCATTTCTTAGTACATGGTTTTGATTTATGATTTTTGATATTTGATTTATGATAATTTGTACTCTTTCATTTTAAATTAATTATTAATTAATTAACTAATGTATGTGGTGCTGGCAATCGAACCTGGGCATGTTATTTCTAAGCAAGGCAAGTAGTTACTCTTGAGCTACATATCCTCAGCCCCAAAAGTTGCTATGTTTAGGTTTGGTTTGGTTTTGTACTGAGGATCGAGCACAATCTAACACACACTAAGCGAATGCTCTACCACTAATCTGTATTCTGGCTCATTTGATTTTCCTCGTGTCTTTTTGTGGAATAGAGGGGCTACACAGGTGAAGTCAGAAGCACAGAGACTTTATTTACAATCCGGTGTCTCTAATCCTCCACAATCGCGCTCTTTCAGGTGGAACTACGCCTGCCCAGTGGGAAGACATCACAGGAACTACACCACTAACATTTGTCAATGAGTGTGTCTCCTTTACAACCAACGTGTCCGCCAGGTATGTGTGGCCCACCCAGAAAAGTCAAATTGTTGTACTTCTTTCTTCCTTTTCAAAAAATCATCTTTCCTTTTTGTTGTTTGATAGTGTTTCTTTTTTTTTTTTTTTTTTTTTTTTTTTTTTTTTTTTTTTTTTTTTTTTTTTTTTTTTTTTTTTTTTTTTTTTTTTTTTTTTTTTGGTTTTTCGAGACAGGGTTTCTCTGTATAACCCTGGCTGTCCTTGAACTCACTTTGTAGACCATGCTGGCCTGGAACTCAGAAATCCGCCTGTCTCTGCCTCCCGAGTGCTGGGATTAAAAGCGTGCGCCACCACGCCCGGCTTTCTTCTTCTTCTTCTTCTTCTTCTTCTTCTTCTTCTTCTTCTTCTTCTTCTTCTTCTTCTTCTTCTTCTTCTTCTTCTTCTTCTTCTTCTCCTCCTTCTCCTTCTTCATTTTTAAATTTTTTCAAGGAGATTTAATTTTAATCAAATTTAATTTTGAGTAAGGTCTACATTTGCTTTGACACGAATAGTAATGGTATAGTCGCAAAGCCCTGACAGTCAGATTAGAGTCTATGGAAAATAAGCGTCTGTCTGCTTTGGCTCTGTAATTCTGGCCTTAGCTTTGACAGCCACAGCTGATGTTTCCAGTTCCCAAGGAATGAGAAATTTCCTGTGATCAAGAAAACAGCACCAGGAGCTACTCTTTCGACAGAATACCAAAACATGCAGTTCAGTGTATCTTGCTTAGTGGCTAAAAGAGTTAGTGTGTTATATACCCTAACACATTTGTATGTTACATACCTTAAGAGGCTGGAGGGATCTTCTGGTTATTTCTTTTACATGCCATAATTGAAATTTAATATTAGTTCCCATTCACATGCTCTTTAGATAGATAAAAACTTTCAAATTTCTAGTGGGTTCGATTTAGTCTCGTGACTGGTTAACCCCTTGGATAATGAAGCAATGAAAAAATGATGTTGAAACCTTCAGAAGGTTAAATGAATGGAAGAAGAATCAAGGAAAATAAATATCTACATCACAGTGTCTGATACTGAACTTTTACATACCAAAGAGTTATTAGTTATTTTATTTTTATATTTATTTATTTACTTTCTAGTTTATTTATTTATTTTATTATCAAATAATTCAAAAGCAGTCAATATGTATGTCAAGAGACTGGTTATAGAGAAGAACCAGTTATATTTTATTATGCATGGTGGTATGTTACTTAAGGACTTCTTGTAAGTGTATATCGTACATGTACATGGAGCATAGTAAGAGTTGATCTTAAAACATGTGTTGTGCATCTCTCTTTCTTAAAACCTCCAGACTGCCTGGCTGTCCTGTTGCCTTCCTTGCCATGTCTGCCTGTTTCCCTTCCCTCAGCCTCTTCTCATCATTTCCCTCCCCCGTGTCCTTCCTTTTCAAGAAACATTTGACGACAGTATTGTTCATATCAAAAGAATCAATCTGTTTTCAAGTTGCACACTGTAAACTTTAGGTAACTGATTTTCTTTCCTTTTGTAGGTTCTGGCTGATAGACTGTCGACAGATTCAGGAGTCTGTTGCCTTTGCATCACAAGTGTATAGAGAAATTATCTGTGTACCATATATGGCCAAATTTGTAGTGTTTGCCAAGTCACATGACCCCATTGAAGCCAGGTTGCGGTGTTTCTGTATGACAGATGACAAAGTAGATAAAACCCTTGAACAGCAAGAAAACTTCTCTGAGGTGGCCAGGAGCAGGGATGTGGAGGTAGGAATGTTGCATTGTGTGGCTTCATTATCGGATTATTTGTAATCCAGTTATTATAGGAAGAATGTTTGCTTAACAAAAGGAAGACCAGTCTATGTTTCTATCAGTTGAAGGCCAATTTCCAAAATCTGAATTTTTTCTGACAATTTAGATCAGAAATGAATGGTCTCTATGTGTGTAGATAAATTTCTATAAAATGTATTTTTAATTAAAAATTATTTTTATTGAAATAAAACAGTTATTGATAAACTCAGAGTATGTAGGTGACTATGAGTTTGTTATAACTATTGCAGCTTAGATGTTTTATTTTTCTGGATTTTCTTTTAAAGCACTTCCTTTTGTTTAAGTATTAGTCCAGATAAATACATTTTTACATTGATTTTTTGGTAAGAATTTGTCATCATTATAGATGTTTATATACTGACACCCTGTGTTCTTCCTCATTGTGATGTAAAAAGTTACCTAATGCAAAGTTTATATTTAGGTATAGACATATGGGTCTTTGTGGGTATCATGATACAACATTAAAAATGAGAAAATTGAAAGTTACCATGCAATTGAAGAGACTCAGTAGCAAGAGGAAATGGTGGTGAATATTTTGTCATGTATGTGACAGATGTCAATCAGCTGTGTGAACATTGTAGTATATGTGTATTTTTAGAACTGAAGGTCCCAAGAATTCCTACTACTTTGCTTGTATAAACAACATAAAAGTGATTCTAGCTATCTTATTCCATGTTGGCTTTCTGTCTTCTCTTAGGTATTGGAAGGAAAACCTATTTATGTTGATTGTTTTGGCAATCTGGTTCCACTAACCAAGAGTGGCCAACATCATATATTCAGTTTTTTTGCCTTCAAAGAAAACAGACTTCCTCTCTTTGTCAAGGTAATGCATACATAAAAATCAAAATGAGTTAGGCATTTATTTAAGTACAAGAATTGTTCTCAGTTACTTTCATAGTAAGAATATGTGCTTTCCAAACATTTCCAGTGATTTTAAACATATTTAGAGGTGTTTACAAAATCATTTTTTTTAAAATTTTTGAAGTTCAAAGTCAATCATAATTTTTAATGAGAGAACATACTTATGATGGGAATGAGGACAAACTAGGATCAATGTATTAAGTAGAACATTAGCTACTGTTTGCCAGATTAGAAGGCAAATCATCTCTTTGTGTGTATATGTGTGTATAAATGTGTATAGGTGTATGTGTGAGCGTGAGTGCGCATGTGAGTGTGTGTGTGAGAGTGTGTGAGTATATGTGAGTATGTGTGTGTGTGTGAGAGAGAGAGAGAGACAGAGAGACAGACAGAGAAAGAGAGAGAGAGAGAGAGAGACAGAGAGAGAGAGAATGTTGATGGGAATAAACTTAGAGCCTCACACCTAGTTACTAATAGGCAATGACTCTACTGGTGACTTAAGCGCCCAGCCTTCCTATACCTTCATGACTTAACTTTAGATGTCCATGCTGAGGTTTTAAAGTGTATGTAAAAGTAACTAATGCAGAGACCAAATGAGTACTGACAACTCTTTTGTAATACTTTCTCGAAAGACCCAGAATATTGTAGTACAATGAGATATTATTTTAGTTAGAGCTATAGACTTGATATACTTTCATCAATTCAACATCATAGAAAAATCAATATGAATGGCTCCATTTAGCATAGAACCCCCAGGAGCATAAAAGATAGAAAATAAAATGGTGGCTCTCAGGAGAAAGGGGGTGGGAGAAGAGAAATTATTCCTTAATACATGGAAACTTTCAGTTTGGGAATCAATTTTGCATGCAGATGGAGGGTGGCGATAGTTATACAATGACGTGCATGTATTTGTGCCAAAGAATTATACACCTAAAGTGGTTAAAATGATGTTTTCTATTGCAAATACCACAGTTAAATTTGAATGAAGTTCTGATGTTGCAATGAACTTGAACGGGTTGTGCTAAGTCAATAAAACACAGAGAAAATACTATGTGACTCCATTTTACAAACCCATGGAAACCCAAACTAGTATGGAGGTCATCGGGGGGGTGGGGGGGGGATAGGAAGGGAATGTGTACTGGGAACACTTTCTCTGGAAAATGCTGGTGATTGTCCAACTTCGTGAACATGATTCACGGCACTTACAACTAGCACAAATGGACAGTTTTATGACAGAAATATTTACCACAGTTTTTTAAAAGGTAAATTAGTTTTGGATACCTAATTATAGAAATAGAACTACAGTTAACGATTATTTTCAATTTGAAATTTGTTGTGAGATCTGAAGGGATCTAGAGACCCTGCCTCAAACAAATGGTGACTTTTGTGTGAGACAGCGCCTGTATTAGCATGACTGTTGGCTTCATTTTACATCGTGTGCATATCAGACCAGACCTGCCTTAACATACACACAGTTCTTTCATTCATACTTCAGAAAGCGAGCATACCGGAAAGACATTTTCAAAGTGTGTTATTTTCAAAGTGTGTTATAAATGATGTCAGCAGAGTAGAAAAGGGAAGAGCTTTGAGTCTTTGTGGACTTTATGTCCCTCTGTAAGTGTTAACCAATTGGAATTATTTTCCCTCTAAACCACATCTGATGTCAGATGTGTTTGAAACAAGTATGTCTTTCTCATTCAAGGTACGTGACACAACCCAGGAGCCTTGCGGGCGACTCTCATTTATGAAGGAGCCCAAATCCACACGAGGACTGGTGCATCAAGCTATTTGCAACTTAAACATCACCCTGCCAATTTATGCCAAGGTATTGTGATGTCCACTGCATAGACGTGGAATTTCAGCTTCTTTTAAAAGACACAGAACACAAGTACATGTGCTAATCATTTTGGCATTTAATGCACTTTGACGGAAGCTTTTATTACTATGTATTAGTTACGGCAGAGAAAAATAGGAGTCTAAGTTTTAATGCTTTTTGGACTAAATTTTAAAGAAAAAAATAACTGGCTTTGTCCCCATTCTTGTTTCTGTGAGCCTTCTTGAAGTCACATGATGCACTTCCTCCCGCCATGATGTTAGTGTGTTAGCTCCTGCTCACCACCCACTCTGAGTGGGGTCAACTCAAAGGTTCAGAGCAAACTCCTTGCAGTTTATCTTTTACTGAAGTAATTACCTGCTCATATCAGAACCTGTCCTGATTTAATAATTGAAGAATTTTAAATTAACTTTCCAGTTAATTTAACATGACTGGTATAAAGATATCTTCTTGATGGAGGGAGTACATTTGTTGCACCGCAGTAAAGGTTTGTTAACTCCTAACCCAAGCGTGCCCAGTATTTCTTTCTCCCCAAATCTTTCCCATGACATAATTGTTTTTTGTTTTTTGGTTTTTGTTTTTTTTTGGTTTTTCGAGACAGGGTTTCTCTGTATAACCCTGGCTGTCCTGGAACTCACTTTGTAGACCAGGCTGGCCTTGAACTCAGAAATCCACCTGCCTCTGCCTCCCGAGTGCTGGGATTAAAGGTGTTCGCCACCACTCCTGGCTGGCATAATTGTTTTACTACTATGATTATGTCAAAGAAGGCAACTCAGTCAATTAAATGATGTAGGCAATATTATTTTGAAAGCTTTTATTTTTCTTTAAACTAATACCATTTTAATATAGCCAGCTGCAGAGGGTAGTTGGTGTATAGCTGCTACAAGTGTTCAGTTTGTTCTGGACTTGGGAAAGGGGTGAGTAGTGGTGCCGAGACCTGGAAGGGAAGCAGGGAAATGCGTAAAACTTTCGATCCAGAGTCTATAGAAGTCTCTATATTACTTTTCCTCCATCATAGTTGTTGCAGTGTGTATTGGTTTAACTACTCAGTTTTGGAAATAGCCATCAGTTATATAGAGGAAGGATCCTAGCATATGTTTACTGTTGATACTTCTTAATAATTAAAAAAGCAATTGAATATCTATTTTCATGTACTATATGCATGGTATGTCACAATTGGAACATAGCAATGGATAGATCAACCAAAATCATATCTAATTGAAATCTCATGACAAATGTACTTTGGTCTTGTCTCTAGAGGCAGAATGGCAGCTATGACTCATGAGAGAGATACACAGGCCACCAATATCAGTGTGACTGTGCTTTGACTGGTTACAATGAGCTATCCACATGCTGTGAAAAAAAGAAACATCTATTTTATGTTTTTTTGAGGCAAGATATAGCACAGAGAGTTATTAATGATGGCTTTCTATTTAGTTACTCGAGATGAAGAGAGTAAAATGCCCAACATTGCATATCTAAGATATACTTGGGAACCTAATAGCTTTTTATTATAATAAAACCTGTGTGGTGCCTGAGTATTGAAATGCTTTCAACATAAGCTTACTAATGGTGGTTGACATTTTTAGTCAGTATCCATGGTAACTGGGATAGCATCACTATGGTTTCTGTAGATCAGTTCCACCAGACACATTAAATATCAAGCCTTGGGACAGCCGGTGACCTCAGGTCAGAAATTAGCATAGCCATCATTTGGTCCTTTTGTCTCTTTGAATGTGTAAACTTTGATTAGTCTTTTTTAATTGTTTGTCTTCTATAAATTATTTAAGAAAGCAGTCTGAGTTTACCCTGTGCCTGCTTGATGCTTGGAGGTGGGGCGGATGTAGTTATTCTTTTCCTCTAAATGTTTTTTTCTTCTGCCCTCTTTTCCATCTTGCACGGCATCTTGGGCGTCAAGGAATCGGAGTCAGATCAAGAGCAGGATGAAGAGGTAATTTTACGACAGCAACACTTGTTCCTGCTCTGTCATTGCTGGCACCACGAATAAGAGCATGTGATTGGCCTCTGACTTTAGAGAAGTAGACAGGGATTCTTAGCAAGTAGATGAGCAAAATGTTAGTCAACCTCTCTGTTTCTTCCTCTGCTGAACTGTGTTCAGAAAAATCACAGTTCCCTCCTTTATCTTAGCCCGTTATGCAATAGTTTGTATTTCTCTATAACTCCTAAAAATGCAAATGCACTTTCTGAGAGACACTCAAAGGCGAGTCAGAGGATGTCTGAAGATCATGGTGATCACACACAGTGACTTTGCTGCGTAGGTCTCATAGCCTCATCGAACACCATAGGGTGTGCCTGTGATGATGTCATCACACTGGCGACTGCTAGGGTGTGTGCTGGGGGTACTTGTGTGTTCTTGAATCTTCACAGCTCCAATTAGAACATGCAGATTTGTTTATGTATAGCTTATATAAATGAAAGTAACTATTAGGAATATAATGTGGTCCTAAACACTAAGATTGAGAATCACTATGATGAACCAACTTTATGGAACACAGAGTCCAATCATTAGGGTCTGAGATTATGATATAAATATATACTGATAATGAACATTCCTCATAAAATATATTTGCCAAGCATAGTGCTCCACACACCTCACTAGCACGGCTTTCTCGTCTATCTTCTGTGTGAAGTTGCATACAGATACAGGAAACAAATTCTAAAGACGGTACATTGGACAAAGTAGTTATCGGGTCATATTCACTTCAATTTTTAAAGCACATGTGTTCTTATCTCATTTTTAAAGGTCTGAAAACACCCAATATTATAACAGAAATGAAATAACTCATTGTAAACCACTTTATATTTATCCACTATTATAGTCACTTAAGTTTCTAAAACTAATTATCATTAGTACATAAGTTTTTAATATGCTATCATTTAAAAATGTTATGCTAATGCATCTGAAACATAAAAATGCAAAGAAAAACATAACAACCATCCTCTGTCCACCAACCTGAAATGCATGGGCTTAGTTCAGATGACTGCCCATATCCCCCTTTCTGTCATAGGAAGCTGCAGAACAGCTGTGAGATGGCCATCTCTCACACACACTATCAAAAGATGCTTGACTGGTCATTCATTCCCCTGTGTGCGTCACTGTGACACACTCAGTTTCCTTCCTGAGCTCAGTGATTTTGTCAGCCTAGCCCTTAAACTAGGAAACTAATTTGGCTGTGTTCACCAACAAACTAATTCCATCAGATACATTTTTTTTTCTCCTGTGAAATACTTCTGGGAGGTTTCTAGTCTTCCTAAAGGTCATAGGTGATAGCTCTGGAGCAGTACTCATTATTGCTACAAAATGACTTCTGTAGAATGCACCACCCAGCATGCTTTGCTATCTTTTTTCTCCATTAAGTTGGCACTTACAGCTTAAGATTGACTTCACCTTCTTCATGACCTTTGTCCTACTGTGAATTTCTCATATCAGACACCTCTGGGGTCCTCTCTTCTCAGGAATATCATATGCTTTCTATAGTACCTAGAAGCGATAGATGAACGTGTTTATTTATATATACAAACCTTAGCTGATGTCACTCTCAGGTTATAATTACAAGTAGGTTCTTGCTATGCACATAAAGGACTCTGAGTGGAAAGCTGTCTTGTAACCACTGAATTTGTGTGTTTTCTTTCAGATCGGTATGACATCAGAAAAAAGTAAGATTTTTAAATAAAAATTGAATTTGTTTGAAAGCTGGCTATATTGAAGAGAAGCATGAATTATGATGCAAGCTAGTTGCTATTACTAACCACTATAATGATAACATTTATCTATAATTCTTATTGATCATTAATATAAATTTATAAAAAGCAGCTTGGCCAGTTAAATCATAATATACCTAATCTGTGAGCTAATGAGCAAAAATGCAGTGACTATTCATCTAAGCATTCACTTTCTTTTGACATCCCTGTAACTCCTGGCATTGCTGTCAAGCCTGTTTAGAAAGCTACCCTACCGTTTTGTCCTTCTGTTAGCTTAACACCGTCACCTCATTATTTTTTTTAAGCACCGACATGACAGTATTACTTTTTACATCAATCTACAGTGACTGCTGTAGAAAGCCTTTCCTTTGGAAGGATGTGCCTAACAAAAGTAATACTGTCTGATAGTTCTTAGCCAAAGCTCACCCCTCAACACACCCTACCATTCCTCCCAGTCTTACTGTGGTGAAGTGTACCTGAACCCTTTCGGTGAGACCTAAAAGAATTTTGTGAAAATATCAAAAGAAAAAAATTAAAAAGACAAGAATACAAAAATTAAACTATCTTAGATAAAGCTACTGCCCACAGTGTGCCCCTATGTAGCTACATTTAAATGACAATTTGAAATCCTCAACAAAATATCGTGCAGCAACCAGACCTGAATTCACCTGAGGTCTGAAATAACTCTAACATTTCATCTCGTCAGCCTATTCTCTATGACTCTCTGGCTTCTTGTGTAGAAACCCAAGTTGAATTTTATAGATTTTCCTTTGCGTTATGCCCTCATCCCTTGAGAAAAACATTCTAACTTGTACTTTTATTAATTATTTATGTTGATTCATCATGTCTCAGGGTAACAGCCTGAATGAAAAGAACACAGAGCTATGTTTTATCCTCATTCTGCCCCGATTGTATTAGTTACATTCCGTTGCTGTGATAAAACACCATGACCAAAGCAACTTACAGAAAGAAGGTTTTATTTGGGGTTCAGGGTTCCTGGTGGTTAGAGTCTATGGTGGCAGAGCAGAGGTTGTAAGGTGGCAGACTGTTAGAATCTGGAAACTTCGAAGCCTGCCTACCCCCAGTGACACTCTTCTTCCAGCCAGGGCCACACCTCCGAAGCCTCACAATATAGCTACCAACTAGGGACCACGTGTTAAAATGCCCAAGATTTATGTGGAGGTAGATCTCATTCAAACATCATGCCGATGACCTGTTCCTTTCTGGTCTTAGCATATTGTAGCTTACTGCTGTCCTATTGGGATGGCTTTAACTGAGGCTTACTTACCCTTATGTTCAATCCTCATTCAACATGAAACTATCTGAGATGCTGATGTCTTCAATAATTTGTATGACTAAACAAATCAGCATTAACATAAATTTATTTAATATATTTTATACATAAATTAGACATACAAGTGTGCGTGCGCGTGCACATATACACACACATTATCCTCTGAACAAATACAAATTCTGTTCTGGAGGCACTTTTGTTTGAAACATATCATTGTTGCTTACACTGATTTCTTTTTCTCCATCTTTCTTCTTTAGGGCTATTTTATTGTGTTGACGTAAATTGTCCCTTCCTTCCCTTCCTTTACTTCTATGTACAAGCTACTAGGATTTAAAAATTACTTGTGTGGGTCAGTTTAAAAAGTAGTAATATTACCTATATTGCTATAATGTCATGGATACTCTTGAATGACACCTGGATACTTTGAATATCTTCCAGATTTCAAATGTAGATTCTTATTTGCCTGTGTTTTTAAAGGCAGTCCTTATATAATTTCCATATTGTTCTAACATAAGTCTTTGTATAAGCCAACCTGAGGGTTTTCTTCCTCTCCGTTGGTGGTTAAAATGCCTCCTGACCTGTGACTTCAGTGTACATTTCAGACCTCATAGGGAGGTAAACACTCTTCACCACAGTAACGTTTTACATTTTTGTTCTAATTTCTCACCACCCTCCTGCCCGCGCTTCTCTGCAAGGCTGCCCCTGCCCAGCAGTTTTTTCCCACCTTTGCTTTGCATGGAAATAACTTGGCTTACATCAACTGTGCGTGTGTCCTGTGTGACTGTCTCTAATTTGGGTTGCCATGCATCACATTTGAACTCTGGGTTCACATACACGTTCAGTCACAGCTGGTGTTTCCGTCGTTTGTCTTTCCTTTCCTTTATCCTCCTCCTTGGTCCGTATGGTACACCTCTAAACAAGGAGGTTCCTCCAAGGAAAGGGCCATGCCTCCCGCACGAGATGTATGTCGTTGTCAGGTGTGGATTTCCCTTAGATGAAATGCCAGTCCGCAGCTGATTCAGGTGTGTTTCCCACCATTGCTGTATGGTGGCAAAACTGTGCTGACTGAATTCTAGATCTGTGGGATTTAAAAATGTAGGAATTGGGTGCAATTCTGAATTTGCTCCTACTGGCTTTCTCGGGGAGGAAATCGAGATTCTGCTATTTCTAATGCTTTTTTTTTTCCTTATCTTTTCCTCATGGTTTTTGTTTTGTTTTGTTTTCTGACATTGATCTGTAATATCTGGACAATCTTGAGATACCTCTATGCAATTTCACTGCGCTCTTCTTTTTGATTTGTGATTTCTTTTATGTATGTCTTGAGTATTCGTGATAGCTTTGTTGTATGTATGAATGTGCTACAGTGAGAAAATTAAGCAAGTTATTTCCTGCTCATTTTCCTTTTCAGTTGTTTTTTTCCGTTAGCCTTGCTTTGCTCTTGTACCTTGAGACCTTGTGGATCCACCATTCCCAGCCCATTCTGTTGCCCCTCCCACCACCAGGAAAAGACGCTGTGTTGTTTTTGGTCCTGATTACATTTGCCAATATCTTTTTTTGATTTCCATTTTACTTTCAATGTTTTTTTCATTCACATCAAAGATGATGAGACAGAGTCGACAGAAACATCTGTCCTGAAAAGCCACCTGGTTAATGAAGTTCCTGTCTTAGCAAGTCCGGACTTGCTCTCTGAAGTTTCTGAGATGAAACAAGATTTGATCAAAATGACGGCCATCTTGACCACAGATGTGTCTGATAAGGCAGGGTCGATCAAAGTGAAGGAGCTGGCAAAGGCCGGAGAAGAAGAGCCAGGCGAGCCCTTTGAAATTGTAGAGAGAGTGAAGGAGGATTTAGAGAAGGTGAACGCGATCCTGAGGAGTGGAACGTGCATGAGAGAAGAAGGCAGAGCGCAGAGTTCCCAGTCTGAGCGGGAGCTAGAGGAGGAATGGGTTATTGTCAGCGATGAAGAAATTCAAGAGGCCAAGCAACATGCCCCAGTAGAAATTGATGAACACCTATGTGTAGAGGTCAGAGTAGACAGAGAGACCAAGGCCAAAGTAGAGAAGGACTCTACTGGGTTAGTGAAATACCTCACAGATGACCTAAATTCATACACTAGTCCTCATGATAAGAAGTCACAAACAGCTCCAGAGAAGTCAGGGGAGACAAGTCAGGCTTCAGCTGTTGGCAAGAGCTCCGAGAGTAATAAAGGGAAGGCCACCTCAGCAGAGGAGAAACAGAGTTCTCAGAAGCAGCTCAAACCAGGCCTGGCGATCAAGAAGCCAGTGAGGAGGAAACTAAAAGAGAAGCAGAAACAGAAAGACGAAAGCTCACAAGGCATCGAAGAAAAGACAGAACTTAAGAAAGGCAGTTCAGAGGAGTCAGTAGATGAAGACCGGGGCCTGGCCCCTGAACCCCTCCCCACTGCCAAAGCCACCTCTCCTCTCATAGAAGAAACTCCCATTGGTTCCATAAAGGACAAAGTGAAGGCTCTTCAGAAGCGAGTGGAAGATGAGCAGAAAGGTCGAAGCAAGCTGCCAGTCAGAGTCAAAGGCAAAGAGGATGTGCCCAAAAGAACCACTCCCAGGACACACCCAGCTGTGTCACCCTCTTCAAAATCATCGCCTTCCTCTAAAGCAGAAAGACACTCTTCCCTTTCTTCCTCCGCAAAAACTGAAAGGCACACACCAGTGTCACCGTCCAGCAAAAACGAAAAACACTCACCTGTGTCACCCTCGGCCAAAACTGAACGGCATTCACCAGTATTTTCAGGTAAAACGGAGAAACATTCACCTGGTTCCCCCTCAACCAAAAATGAAAGACATTCCCCTGTGTCATCTCTAAAAACAGAACGACACATACCTGGGTCACCTTCAGGTAAGACAGACAAACGTTCACCAGTGCCATCATCTGGAAGAACAGAGAAACATCCTCCAGTGTCACCAGGCAAAACAGAAAAACGCTTGCCCGGTTCCCCTTCTATAAGAACCCCAGAGAAGCCGGCACCTGGGACTGCCACTGGGAAACATGACAAGCACCTCCCTGTGTCTCCTGGGAAGACAGAAAAGCAGCCACCCATATCCCCCACCTCCAAAAGCGAACGGATTGAGGAGACAATGTCTGTCCGGGAACTCATGAAAGCATTCCAGTCAGGTCAGGATCCATCTAAACACAAAACGGGACTCTTTGAGCACAAATCAGCAAAAGAAAAACAGCCACAAGACAAAAGTAAAAGTCGGGTAGAAAAAGAAAAAGGGCACACTGTAACCCGTAGAGAAACACAGAGGATAGAAAGTCAGACAGCCAAGCGTGGCCAGAGATTCCAGGTCTCAGGAGCTACGGAATCCAGAAGGTTCCGTTCTACCACCATCACCGTTGGGCTCAGGATGGAAGATCCAGTTAGAGAAAGGTTTGAGAGAACCCCCATTATTAAAACACCCGAGGCAGTTCCGTCAGTGGTGGCAGAAGAAACCCATCATGGGAGTGAGATCCTTCAAGAGAAGAGTGTGGATGAGCAGGGAGACATGGATTTCCAGATCAGTCCAGACAGGAAAACCTCCACTGACTTTTCTGAAGTCATCAAGCAAGAGTTAGAAGACAATGACAAATACCAACAATTCCGCCTCACCGAGGACACAGAAAAGGCTCAGGTTCATTTAGACCAAGTAATTACGAGTCCCTTCAACACGACATTTCCACTAGATTATATGAAAGATGAATTTCTTTCAGCTCTGTCTTTACAGAGTGGTACTCTGGGTGGCAGTTCCGAAAGCCTGAAACAGGAAGTGATAGCAGGCTCCCCTTGCAGCAGCCTGATGGAAGGCACACCTCAGATCAGTTCAGAAGAGAGCTACAAACATGAGGGCCTAGCAGAAACTCCTGAGACAAGTCCAGAGAGTCTTTCTTTCTCACCAAAGAAAAGTGAGGAACAAATTGGAGAGGCTAAAGAAACTACCAAGGTAGAAACAACCACAGACATTCATTCAGAAAAAGAGCTTCCTATAACTAATGGCATTACTGATAGTTCTGAAAAACAAGGTGCTGGGGTCACTCGGGGTTCAGAGCCCTCTACAGAGCATTCTCAAAAGGAGGTCACCCAAGACCCTCCCAAAGATATGTGTTCCAAACAAGATGGCTGCCCTGAGAGCCAGAGTATATCATTAGCATTTACTGAGAAAGGGTCCTGTGATGAAAGTCAGCTCCCACTTGTTAGTTCAGCTTATAAGACACAACCAGAAAGTGAAACTCAGGAATCCTTAACACCCTCAGAAGTGACAAAAGCCTTCCCACCATATGATGCTTCCACCAAGACAGTTGAGGGAACAGAACCAAAGCCCCAGGTAGTTATTAGAAGTCCCCAAGGGCTAGAACTTCCTCTCCCTAACCGGGATAGTGAGGTCCTTAGCCCAATGGCTGATGAATCATTAGCAGTCAGCCACAAAGACTCTCTGGAAGCCAGCCCTGTGCTAGAAGATAACTCCTCACACAAAACCCCTGATTCTCTGGAACCAAGTCCTCTGAAAGAGTCCCCTTGCAGGGACTCCCTTGAAAGCAGCCCGGTTGAGCCTAAAATGAAGGCAGGAATTCTCCCAAGTCACTTTCCCCTCCCTGCAGCTATTGCCAAAACAGATCTTGTTGCTGAAGTGGCCTCCATGCGCTCTCGGCTGCTCCGAGACCCCGACGGCAGTGCTGAGGATGATAGTCTAGAGCAGACATCCCTCATGGAGAGCTCAGGGAAAAGCCCCCTCTCCCCTGACACTCCCAGCTCCGAGGAAGTTAGCTACGAGGTCACACCCAAACCTTCGGATTCAAGTACACCCAAACCTGCTGTGATTCATGAATGTGCAGAAGAGGATGACTCTGAAAATGGGGAGAAGAAGAGGTTCACGCCAGAAGAGGAAATGTTCAAAATGGTAACCAAAATTAAAACATTTGATGAACTTGAGCAAGAGGCAAAGCAGAAAAGGGACTACAAAAAAGAACCCAGGCAAGATGGGTCCTCCTCAGCCTCCGACCCTGATGCTGACTGTTCAGCAGAAGTGGATGATGAGAAACAGATGGAGGGCACCGAGGGTGGGAGGGAGGTCCCTGTCTTGGTGACTTCAGAGAGCAGAAAGGCTTCTTCCTCCTCCTCGGAGAGCGAGCCTGAGCTGGCACAGCTGAGTAAAGGTGCTGACTCTGGACTTCTGACGGAACCAGTTATTCGAGTACAGCCTCCATCTCCCCTCCCATCCAGCATCGACTCTAATTCCAGCCCCGAAGAAGCAGCACCGTTCCAGCCCATAGCTCCCAAGCAATATACTTTCAAGATGAATGAGGAGATTCAAGAAGAGCCAGTGAACTCAGAAGATAAAGATTGCAAGTCGCATTTAGCGGAAGACAGTCAGACTCATTCTGCGGATGCTACCGATGGGTCTGATGATGACCTGAACAGAGAGACTACTCAGCCAGGGACCTGTGATGGTCATGGTTGTGAGATTGTGAGCAACTCAGCCACTCCTGTCTCCCTAGGAGTTCAGAGTCCAGAGCATAATGATGTCAATAAGACCCTGGCCATGGATAAAGACTCACTAGCTCAACGGGATACTTGTGAAAATGACCAAGAAGAAAGAGAGTTTGATCCTTCTGGAGTAGAATCTACTCAAGCAGATCTTCCCAGTGACAGCTCTTCCTTGTCTTCTTCATCTCATTGTGCGGTACCTGAAGGAAATGAATCAGCTAAAGAAATAGCCTCTCCATCTTCCTCTGTAAAAGTAGAGGTCACAATAACTGACCAGGCTTTGGAGAGCATGTCAGAGGACTGTCCCACTCAAGACTCATCTACTACAACTCAAACAGAGAGGTTTGCCATGGACGTTCCAGTGTCTGATTTAGCTGAGACTGATGAAAATTCTGATCCCCAAATCATCAGCCCTTATGAAAATGTTCCTTCCTCATCGTTCTTCTCTGCTGAGCCCAGCAAAATCCAAACAGATACCTGTCATACCGCAGTTGTTCATTCACCTGAAGTGTATTCTGTTATCATCAGATCTTCTCCTGAGGATGTTATAGTGACAAACTCATCTAAGAGGACTGTCTCAGGTGAAGAATCTAATTGTGAGAGCCATGATCTAGAAACTGAATCCGAGCAAAAAAGTGCTTTGTGGGCAATGCAGTCTGATGCACCTCCCTTGGCTGTAGAACCCACTGCGTCAAATGCACCATCAGTCACTGGAGAGCAAGTAGGCAAAGTCATCATCACAAAAACGGATGTTGATGCTGACTCCTGGAGCGAGATCCGTGAAGATGATGCCGCCTTCGAAGCTCGAGTGAAGGAGGAAGAACAGAAGATATTTGGTTTGATGGTAGACAGGCAGTCACAGGGCACCACTCCTGATACCACTCCTGCTAGGACCCCAACTGAAGAGGGGACCCCGACAAGTGAACAAAATCCATTCCTCTTTCAGGAAGGAAAATTGTTTGAGATGACCCGAAGTGGTGCTATCGATATGACCAAAAGGTCCTATGCCGATGAAAGTTTACACTTCTTCCAAATTGGCCAAGAATCCAATGAAGAGACTATCTCCGAAGACTTGAAGGAAGGGGCCGCTGGGGCTGAGCCTCCACAGATGGAGACTACTAGTGAGTCACTGGAACTTTCAGAACCCAGAGAAGCAATGGATGATGAAGGAGAATTACTTCCTGATGATGTAAGTGAGGAAATAGAGGATTTACCTGCCTCAGATGCTAACATTGATTCCCAAGTGATAACTTCAGCTGCCACAGAAACACCCACCAAAGAGGCTGTATCCACAGTGGTCGAGGAGCCCCCCTCCACACAGTGGAGTGATTCTCTGAGCATTGTGAAGCAGATACCATGCGCTACCGTCCCCGAACCTGTTGGTCAGTTGGACTTTTCCGCAGTCACTAGGTCTGTTTGTTTGGAGCGGGATGATGAGTCCCCAGAGTCTTCCCCAGAGGAACAGAAGTCCGTGATTGAGATCCCTACTGCGCCCATGGAAAACGTGCCTTCTGCTGAAAGCAGACCCCAAATTCCTATCAGGACTCTCCCCACTTTAGTCCCTCCATCTACAGAGGATGAGAGTGCATTTTCTGATGATTTCCCATCTAACCTGGATGAGGATAGTAAGGAGGATGGAGCAAAACCAAAGTCCAAAATCCCCGTCAAAGCACCCACCCAAAGAACCGAGTGGCAGCCCTCCCCTACAGACCTATGTCTCCAGAAGACAGCTGTCCCCCAGGGACAAGACACACTAAGCAGAGCACCAGATGGTAGAAGCAAGTCAGAGTCAGATGCTAGTCCCTTGGATGCTAAGACCAAATGTCCAGTGAAAGCTAGAAGTTACATTGAGACAGAGACGGAGAGCAGGGAGAGGGCCGAGGGGTTTGAGTCAGAATCAGAAGAAGGGGCCACGAAACCAAAGCTCTTCGCATCCCGACTGCCGGTGAAGAGCAGGAGCACTTCATCTTCTGGCAGGACGGGCACGAGCCCCACCAGAGAGAGCAGGGAGCACTTCTTTGACCTTTACCGAAACTCCATAGAATTCTTTGAGGAGATTAGTGATGAGGCTTCCAAATTAGTGGACAGGCTCACACAGTCAGAGAGGGAGCAGGAGCCACCGTCAGACGACGAAAGTAGCAGTGCCCTGGAAGTGTCAGTCATTGAGAATCTGCCACCTGTTGACATTGAGCACTCAGCTCCCGAGGACATCTTTGACACAAGGCCCATTTGGGATGAGTCCATTGAGACTATGATTGAACGCATCCCTGATGAAAATGGCCATGACCGAGCTGAAGGTATTTGCCAGCCACTGGGAATCCCTGTGCTACGCATGTCATAAATTTGATAGAGATTTATTTTTTTGGTAAAGTTTCTTTTTTTATTTTGTGATTTATGTCTCATTTTCTTTAAGCTTTCTGTAGTGGTTAATGTGTTTGTGTAAGCCCTTTGTGTTTCGTGCTTTTTCTGTATATTCTTGTCTATGAAACAATCTCAAGATTGAGTAATGAGAATGCTTATTCAAACCAGAACCATAACCAAGCAATGGGGGACCTCGCCTTTCTTTAGCTGCTGCATGGAAAGCCATACAAGCTTTGAGTTTTGTTGTTCTGATTTTCCAGGCTTAGCCTCGAGTTAACTACATTTGCTTTTACATGTGAGCATATGGGTTTCATGGCACAAGGCCTCCTTACTCTAATTTCTAATTCTTGGTGTACTTTGATCGGTACATCCAATTTGTCATGATCAGGAAGCCCTTTACTCAAAACTATTTTTCACATCCCAATATTCTAATTATTCTGGGTCTGTTTTTCAATTCAGAGAGGTCAGCTTTCAGATACCCACGATAACCAAATTAGTCTAACAAACCTGAGGTAAAAATGAACAGTGAACATGTTTGGACAGGATTCAGAAAACAACAAAATCTCAAACTTTGCACGATAGGAGGGAATGATGGCTCTTGGAATTATATATCTTTTTTTTTTTTTTTAAAGGAAACCATGGGTGGCTTTGAAAGGTTACTACAGGCTTCCATTATTTCTAAATGAAGACTTATCCTTATGTGGGCAACATAGAATTTCCCGATGCTATCCAGCAATCCACGGCAGTTAAAAGCAAATTGGATCAATTCTAGTTGTGTGAGAGTGTGCACTGTATGACTTTGCTTAGGAGCAGGCAGCTAGAACCTTTGCCCCAGAAGCAAATGTCCCACTGGCAGGATCTACAAAGCTCAGATGCCTTTGTCCTGCCTTCTTCCAAAGGCCAATAGGACATTGATGTTCCTGGCCTCAGTTTACGTCTAGGCTTAAGATAATCCTTAGTGCTTTCTTTCAGATAGGACGTGGTGGTGACTGACAGCTCCACGGCCATGAGTAGTACAGTCCAACCAGTTACTCCACATCTGTAGTTCATCTCTGATTTCTCTGGGATTTCATGTATGCAGTGAGTGGACAGTTGTTTTGTTCTTCTTCTTCAAAGGCATAAAAGGAAAGACCTGAGATAACTAGACATTCTGTTCAGTGACAAGTCTTCATTAAAGGGATATGGAAGCAGATGGTTTCCACAAATCACCACATGGGAATCATTCCCCATTTTATCCCAGAAATCAGAAAACATATCACTTCATATGACCTAAGCCGTGATAGCTGATTTGTACGACTATTAGGTATTAGATCGAGTGACTTCCTTTCTTGGATGATCAGTACTATGGTTCCCCTCTTGTCCCAGACACTCTTTGGCCATTCTGTTTTTGACCTTCTGTAGATCCCCAAGATGAGCAGGAGCGGATGGAAGAAAGGCTGGCTTACATTGCTGATCACCTTGGCTTCAGCTGGACAGGTAATTGGTGTGACCCAGGGTTTCTACAGAAAACCTGAACCTTGAACATCCAGTTTAAGATCTTTTCTTTCCTTTTTTTTTCCTTTGCTTTTCTTGAGGAAGACTATATGGAATAGTGCAAAGAAAAATCTATGAGTTGAAAAATCAACAGCTAATCGATGGTTCTCAACAGTTTGTAGTTTAGAACTTGAGATCTGAAGACTTTGAGACTCAAGATGGCCAAGCTTCACACATTCTTAGATTCAATTTTTATAATATTTTGTTTTTGTTTTCCTGAGACAAGTTCTCACTCTATATCCCAGGCCAACCTGGAGCTTTCTATGTCACTTAAGCATGTCTAAGCTCATGGTAATCTTCCCGCCCCAGTGCCAGGAATATGGATGTGAGCTACTATGCCTGGCAATTTTCATAACATTCAAGATATCGCCAGAGCTGCTCCTTTTTGATGTTGGATGTCAGGTGTCTTTCAGAGTAAATAGTTACTAGCCTATGCACTGGGCAAATGTTAAAATATATATGAATTAGATGTTGCTCTGATTTTTTTAATTTTTATTTTTGAGGCAGAGGTGTGGAAGCATAGAGTATATGTTCAGTGATCTATTAGGAAAAGGTGAATTCTAAATCCATATTGTTATTTACAAATCATGATTTATGAATTTAAAATATATTTCTCATTTGCCTGTGACTTAATAGTAAATAACATTGTAGCCTAGCTAACTTTCTTATTTACTATTTTTAACTCTGATGTAGTTCCTTATATATCGCTTGGATATGCTTCACTGAGACAAATGGCATAAGTTACTACAATCCCATGTTTCTTAAATATTGGGTAGTAATTAAGTATCTATTCTCAAAGATGATTGATAATTTTGAAAAAAATGACTGGAAGCCATAGGAATAGCCATTTTCTAACTTTTAGTAATTTTAGAATAATATTGAAATATTTACCACATGTTTACCTGAGGGATTTATAGCAAAAAATAATACCAAAATATCCCCAGTTGGCATATTAGAAATTTATTATTTTCCTTGAATACATATACATCCATACATATACTAAATGTGTTAGGTATAGAAAAGTTGGTAAAAATGAAAACCTTATAACCAAATAGAACAAAAGAAAAGGAAATACATCTCTAAAACAGAATTACAAGATCAAGGATATTTTTAATACTGAAATATATCAGTTAGATAATAGAAATCATTGCTTTTATGCACAATTGCATATCTACACATTAGAATAGCATGCACAAGCATTAAGTATTCATACAGAATGTTAATAGTCGAATAAAGAAACTTTTTGTAGGAGGAACATTTATGACAGGGTTTCTCTTTGAAGCTCTGGTCATCCTGGAACTCACTAGGTAGACTAGGCTGGCCTTGAACTCACACCTGCCTCTACCTCCTACATGCTGGGATTCAAGGTGGACATCACTACACCTAACTGAAGAAACTTTTTGGCTTCCAATCCCTACACAAGTTTAATGCTTCCAAGTCCTTTCCTTCATGCACCTCAAATCAAAAAGAAAAGCAGACCTGATCACTATAAGTTAGATACAACTGGTATTTGCGTACATTTCCAGAACCAGGATTTGTAGGAGTTAAAATTTTGTAAAAGTTAGAAATGCTTTGTTTCCCCTATTTTTCAATCATTTTATTTTTTATTTTCTTGGTTAAAAGTATGAACAGGTGATGATGGTCTGATTTTCATTCACATTTTACCCCTTTACCCTTACTACTTCTACAATGGCACTAATCAATTCTATATCCAATTTTAAGGGAGAGTGAGAGTGAACAAAGTAAGAGTTAGTAAGTGTTAGTATATATGAGTCACTTCTAACACAAATTGCTCATAGCAACACAATGTCTTATATTGCTTACACTTCAAGAAACAAGGTATGGAAACTTAAACCTGAATTCAGTGTGTTGACAATGTAGCCTTTTGTTGTTGTTCTAGAATTAGCAAGAGAGCTGGATTTCACTGAGGAGCAAATTCACCAAATTCGAATTGAGAACCCCAACTCCCTTCAAGATCAGAGCCATGCACTGCTCAAGTACTGGCTGGAGAGGGATGGGAAGCATGCCACAGGTAGGTGGGGGGACATGACAGTAGAGGGGGATCTCAGCTAGAAGTGGGTCCCCCAATGATCCCATCCTTATAAAATCAGCAAGAGAAATTGTCAAGAGTCTTCAATTTTAAAAACCACTGCCGATGAAACAGAGAGCAAGCTTCTATCGGTTTTAGAATAATCTTGTTCCGGGAAAAATCTTGCATGGAATGTTTGTGAACAATGTCATCTATTTGAAAATGATATCAGCACTAGCTGCCAACAGAAAGTCCATTGAGACCGAAGAGTTTCAAAGTAGGGTTAGTGGGCACATTGTGTAGTTATAACTATTTATGAGTGGTGTATTTGCCTTCAGTTTATGTGTATCTTCCTTTCTAGTCATTTAGGTATGTAGTGGAGGGGAACCAAATAGATACTCTATATGATAACTGATGATTTATACTATGACCCTGTGAGGGAAAAATGGGAAATGAAATAGATCATAGCTGCTGTACAGGTTCAGCGCTTTCTTTCACTTCTCCATGTAAATCTTCATGGACCTCTTTTTTTTTTTTTTTTTTTTTTTTGGTTTTTCGAGACAGGGTTTCTCTGTATAGCCCTAGCTGTCCTGGAACTCACTTTGTAGACCAGGCTGGCCTCGAACTCAGAAATCTGCCTGCCCCTGCCTCCCGAGTGCTGGAATTAAAAGCGTGCGCCACCACGCCCGGTGCATCCATGAAAATCTTTATACCTATTACTGTTTTTGTTATGGATGCTGTTGTTTGGTTGTTTTTGTTTTTTTGGGTGTTTTTTTTTTGTCCTTTTTTGGTCTACATTCATTTTTAGAAGCGTTGACAGATTTAGCAAATAAAAACAGAAGGGTACTTGAATAAACTTAAAAACAAATAATGAATAAATATCTTTTAATATAAATATATTTCACACTGTCTTTGAGTTTTCGCTTTTACCTAGATTCCAGTTTGGGCTGGTTGTCTGGCAACTCTACCTTTAGTGTTTATAGTGTGCGGCTGCATGCGTCACTCTTTGCCTCTGTTTACAAAGATGCTAGCTAGGCTTTGCCAGCCTCTTGTTTGAATACTAGTAACGTAGTAAGTAAAGCAACTGAATGAAAGAAATCCTAAAAAGAGTACGTCTCAGATGTAAGGAATGTCTTTTCTCCAATGTCTCAGATACTATCCTCATTGAATGCCTCACCAAGATCAACAGGATGGACATTGTACATCTCCTGGAGACCAACACAGAGCCCCTCCAGGAACGCATGGGCCGCAGCTATGCAGAAATAGAGCAGACAATTACACTGGACCACAGTGAAGGTCAAGTGATGTCTCTTGGGGATAGGGGATAATACAAAAGCTGGACCAACTGCCTTCATTGTTTAGGCAACAAACCTCTGGGGGTGGTGTATTTGTTTACATGCCACCTCAGTTCTTTCTCAGTCCATGGTGTCCCCTCTACTCATTCCTCATCGTTTCCCTGCCATAGGTGGCCATCCAGTCCCTTTGTCCTCAGTTCCTTTGGGAACACTTCTCATACTGACTTGTTTAAAATCTACTTTAACCACCAAGTTTTATGTTATGCACTAACACACCATAATCAGTAGCTATGCAGTTTCTAATCACTACGATAGTTAATCATCATGCTTTCTTCTTCATTTCTAAATCAATAATTCTTCAGATGCACTGGAGCCCTTGGCCACTGGCCCTGTCAACTATAAGTATTCATTTATACTGAATTTATTGTCACATGGTTTTTAGTCTGTCCCTCCTCCTTCCTCCTCTCCCAACTCTTCCTTCCTCCTTTCCTTTCTGATTTGCACTTTCACTTCTTCCTTCAAATTCTCAACATTTCTCCTCCCCTTATTTACTCTTACTTGCTGAGTTTACTTCCAATTTGGTAGAAACATCGGATTATAAGTAAATCTCCACACCTTTTTACCAGAAGATCTACCCAGATAAGGTGTCTGAGTATATACACTCTACCTCCTTACTGCCACAATATACTAACTTCCCTTCTTTGCTAAAGCTATTACATCTTTTCTGCTGATTCTCATCCTCTATTAATCAAGACCTTCATTCCTGCAAGTATCCATCTGGCTCTTATAATTGGAACCATGTCTAAAGCCATTGCAATACACTCTCAAGAGTTCTGTCCTTGAAAAGAAAATAAAGCAAATAGCTCTTCTGACTCTAAGTTGTCCCCCTCTGTGTCTGCTCTGTTTCTCTGTCCACTTCCTTGAAACCTCTTCAAGAGAGAGGCTGGAATGCCCTGCTGTTTCCCTTCTCCCTTCTTCTTAGACCTTCCTTGTTTCTTCTTTTCTCCCCTTCTCTTGAGACCTCTGGATGCTACTCTGGTCCATGTTATAAACTCCAGTAATTGTTTCCCAGTGACCAAATCCCCAGGGTTCAAGTTCCTTCACACCTTGGTAGCATTTGATCAAAATAATTAATCTTTTTTTTTCCAACCCCATCTTATTTGCTTTCTTCACCGTTCCATAACATCTCACTTACCTCCCCACCCCCAGCCAGATCTCTCAGTGATTCATCATTGCTCTTGATGTAATGAAATTCCTTACCCCTGCATTAAGAGTATCTACATAAAAAGAATATTGAACCCAAGGCAGTAAGGATTCCTCTTACCATTTGGGATCTGACTAGACTGTCGCAGGAGATGCCTGCTTATCATTAGGGTTTCGTCAGACATTTTGGCATTGAGGAAGAGCTCCCACAATTCTCTGTGGCACCTGTGAACCCATTACCATGAATCTTTTTCTGACTACTCCTTCCTTAGGCTCTTCAGAGTGATGGGCATGCTGAAGTCAGGCACAGCATCTCACTCATCTTTCTAACCAATGGCCCTATTGCAGCATGTGGAACATAATGACCCTTAACAAACATACCCCCAGCATAACTGAGACTCATAAATATTTTCTCCCCTGTAGGGTTTTCAGTCCTTCCAGAGGAGCTCTGTGCTGCCAAGGAGAAGAAGGAGCAGGAGGCTTCCAAAGAAAGCCAGTCTAGCGACCACCCGCCCATGGTCTCTGAAGAAGACATATCTGTCGGTTATTCCACATTTCAGGATTGCCTCCCCAAAACCGAAGGGGACAGCCCAGCAGAGGCACTTTCTCCCCAAACGCACCAGGAGACAGTTCAACAAGATTTCTCAGGGAAAACTCAAGACCAGCAGGAATACTAGTGAGTTTCAGAAGAAAGTCTGTTCAATGCAGCTCCAGAGTTGCAACCACTGTGACAGCTGTGACAGGGAGCACAGCCCTGCAAGGGAAAGTTCCAGAAATCTCATAGTGCCCCGTAGGCTGTGTTGTAGAAAAAATGAAAGTCAAGATACAAAATTGTGACAGTTTTGCGTGAGGCCATTCTACCCAAGATAACTTCTAGTTTTGTGACCTTGGACAATCCCAAAATGCTTCAAATCTCCATTTCCACATCTAGATATGATAACGACAAGTGTGTTATTTATCTAAGAGAATCAGAAGTCAAAGATAAGGCCCTGTCACACCTTTGCAGCATACTCAATCCTGAGCTCCATCATTACCTATGGGATTGTTGTATCTTGTTGGAATGCTTCCATGTGGTACCATGATTTCACTAAAGTTTGAACAGTGGTGGTGTGAGAACAGCAGCCCATGAGTACTTCAGCAAAGCTATGGAGTATCTAAGTATAAAACCGTGTACTGTAAATTATGTACACAGAATCCAATACCATTAATATGAGGCAGGATGGAGTGAGACTGAGTGTAAATTATGTACACAGAGTCCAATACCATTAGTATGAGGCAGGATGGAGTGAGACTGAGTGTAAATTATGTACACAGAGTCCAATATCATTAGTATGAGGCAGGATGGAGTGAGACTGAGTGTAAATTATGTATACAGAATCCAATACCATTAGTATGAGGCATGATGGAGTGAGACTGAGTGTAAATTATGTACACAGAGTCCAATACCATTAGTATGAGGCAGGATGGAGTAAGACTGAGTATAAATTATGTACACAGAATCCAATACCATTAGTATGAGGCAGGATGGAGTGAGACTGAGTGTAAATTATGTACACAGAATCCAATACCATTAGTATGAGGCAGGATGGAGTGAGACTGAGTGTAAATTATGTACACAAAATCCAATACCATTAGTATGAGGCAGGATGGAGTGAGACTGAGTATAAATTATGTACACAGAATCCAATACCATTAGTATGAGGCAGGATGGAGTAAGACTGAGGATAGCGAGGCTTTGTTTGCTCACAAGGATCCTAGAGCGTCGTTCAACTCAGATCTTTACCAGGTAAATGAGAGCTGCCTGAGCAACACCTCTCTCCAGGAAGACAGAGGAACCCAGGGTAAGCAACGTCACTGTGTCAAGAGCTTCACAGCCCAGTATTTCCATGGACATTGCGTGGGTTTTGTTCTATGGTCACTGAAATATGAGAAGTGGGAGACTTGAAATGATTTCTTTCTTGTGGGTACCATCCTCTGTTACCTGCCCAATAGAGTGCAAGGGAGCACATACAGGAAAGGTTAAAAAATAGAGACACATAGAAAGGAAAAAAATGTGGGAAGACAGGGACCCCTAGAAAGGCATGCAGGGAATCTGTTAATCAGTGACGGGGCAGAAAACTGCTGGATACAAAGCAAGGAGTGGAAAAGGCCAACATGGTCTTAGTTAGGAACTGAGTTTGAAAGGATGTGTGGGAATTACTCATAAAGGCTAGAAAGTGTCCAACTCAACAGGTTCTTCCATCAAATAATACATAGGTTTGCATTTGTAATCACACTGACTACACTAACGAAGGTCTATTTCATTCTGCTAACGTTCTCACTCACTTCAAAAGCATTATCTGTAAATCTTTGTTACATAAAAATGTATTTTTCACACCGCCCACACACATATATGTGTGTGTGTGTATGCCTTATGTGTGCACATACAGATAGTATCTTGGCTAGCACAAAGAGAAATTTCATTTTCCCCTTCCAATGTTCTATAGCAGTAAAATGATGCTTTTGTTCCAGTGTAACAACACCAGGGGCAGAAGCAGAAGACACTCAAAAGGCCACAGCCATTCCTGACTCTCTCTCTAAGACTCCTGAGGACATCAGTACCCCTCCTGAGGAAGCAAAGCCTTGTGTGCAGACCCCGGTGACTAGTGAACGTGGTTCTCCGATTGTACAAGAACCTGAGGAGGCTCCCGAGCCCAAAGAAGAGAGTTCTCCCAGGAAAACCAGCCTGGTCATAGTTGAGTCAACAGACGACCAGTCTCAGGTCTTAGAAAGACTGGATGGTGATGCTGCTTTTCAAAAGGTTAGGCCTTCCTTCCCTGGTGTTCCTTTCTTCACCTGTGACAGAGCTACACAGCTTCCTGGTTTCTCTTTCTGTTAATGGTTCTTTGTTTGTTTTACTTTGTATTGTTTTTTAACTTCAAAACTAAAATGGCTTATCATGTAAGTTAAACTGGACATGGGAAACCCCTGAGAGCTAGTAAATCCAGAGGAGTTGGTACACAGTTCCAACATTAGCTGTCGTACTGGGAGCTCAGATTTCATAATGGGAAATCCATCTGGTAAGAAAAACGAACTCTGTAGTGAGACTATATAGCTTTAAAAAAATTATTAGAACTGTGTGTAATGGTGGCGATGGTAATGAACAAACCTGCTGAGAGTACCAATGTGATGCTGTCCCTGTAGGCTGTGAGCATCATATGTAGATGAGCGCCTGCTTTGGCATAGCTGGGGTGGTTAGCACCCAAATGATTCTCAGTGCAAAAGTATAATTTTGTTAAAAATATTAATGTGTGTGGGGTTAAGTGTGTGTGTGTGTGTGTGTGTGTGTGTGTGTGTGTGTGTGTGCGTGCGTGCGTGTGTGTGTGTGTGTGTGTGTGTGTGTGTGTGTGTGAGTGTATTGCACACAGCATAGTGCATATGGGCATGTCAAAGCTGTTCCTTTCCTGCCCCCTTGTGGAGCATGAAGACCCAGATTAAGTCTGCCCAGAAGCACCTCTGCTGCAGAGAATCATCTTGGCAGTGAAATTTACAAGTTAGAGTTCTTCAGATTCATTTTAGAAATAACTTAGGAAGAAAAAAAAAAAAAGACTGTCCCTAAACCTGTTGTCATCTTTTATTGTCCAAGTGCCTGCCAGTGGCCTGAGAGTGTATGATGATGCACTGTCATAAAGAGAGTATTAAAGTTGTGGGCAGAGGTGCAGGCTGTCTTAAGAAATGCTTTTAAACCTCGGATTCCCCAGATGTGATCTAGATATTCCACAGAGCTCAGCCCTGGCTAAGGAGCTTGTTCCTCCGCACAACTCCTTTCCCTGGAGAAGCCTGGAGAGTAGACTGAGCGAATCCTAATGTGTTCCTCATTAAATTAGAAATTACTTTCCTCTGAAGTATAAAAGCTTTAAACAACATTTTATATCCTGAGAAATTTTTTTAAATCATTATAAAGTGTCAGACCATGTTGCTGGGCGGTAGGTTCCTGAATGTATTCATGTATAATTTTTTTTAAGTTGTATGTTTTCCTTTCAAAGAGAAGGTTGCAGAGCTGTAACTTGGGCATTTTGAGATGTATTAAGCTAATCCAATGTGTTCTTTTCCTTTGAAAACAAACCCAATGCCACTTCAAGTGAGCGCAGGTGTCCATACCTGTCATCCCAGGACTCGGAAACCCAAGGCAGGAGGGTCATGATTTTAAAATCAAACCAGGACACAACAAAGCAAGATGCTGTCCAAAAACTTGGAAGGGAAGAAGGGAGAGAGAGAGAGAAGAAAAGAGGAGGGGAAGGTAGAGGGAGGGGGGTAAGGAGAGAGGAAAGGAGGGGAGAAGTCATGCTCCAGTAGGAAAAACTGACAGTTTGTGACTCCTAAGACATATGTTCTGATTTAAAATTCATCCCTAACCTCATCTCTGACTTTGGATCAAAGTTTGAATTCTCTGAACTTCTTTGAAAAAACTAGTTTAATATTATTCAAGGCCTACAACTTTTGATGCCAGAAAAATGTACTATTAACTAATATCTCCAGAGAATTTGACTTACCTTCAGAAAGCTTAGGTACAAATATAAACTGTAGCATGTATGGGATAAGAGTTCTATTCTGGGCCTAATCAAGACCGGTCCACAGATTGCAAGTATCTACTGTGTGACTTGGGCTCTGTGTTTTCACCTGGCTTTTACTACAAGTTTCAAGAACAAGGATTAATGTGGGAAATACATATCTTTGGGACCAATTTTGAGAGATGGCTTTTCTGAGAGCTCTCAGATTGCAGGATTTCACTATGATTCTGGGAGCAATGAAACTACATACTTGTTGAGACTTGAGATGACCACTCATCTATTTTTTCCCCACCAAAAAAAAAAAAGACAATTTTTTTCACCAGCATAAAATTTCAGAATATGATATGAACAAATCCAGAAAACAGTAGGAAAGACTTTCAACAGCAAATAAAGCAAAAACAAGGCAGCCACATGTAATGGCTCACATCTGTAAACCTAGCGTTCAGGAGTTTGGGAAGGGATGATGGGAAGTTCAAGGCCAGGGAGGTCTACCAAGCGAGATCCTACCTCAAGAAAATCTTTAAATTTTCTAAAATCAAAACAAAAAACAGTGATTCTTGCATGCTTCCACCAGGAGCTAACAGAGGAATTAGGAGAGCTGGAGGCTAGCTCTGACGAGGAGGCCATGGTAACTACCAGGGTTGTCCGCCGGAGAGTGATTATCCAGGTATCCACTCTTAAGTTACTGCACGTTGGGACAGCTCTGCCCTTCACTAAGTGACCCAGAACAACAGAAGCTGAGCATGCGCCGTAGGTAGTGCATGCGTGGAAAGTGGCTCCCGTCCTTCTGTCTCCTAAGGGAATGTAGCGCCAAAGATGTTTGCAGCCTACCTCGGAGACCCAGCACGCAGAAGAAAGATTTGGCTTCCCGGCTTTCACCTGTCTCTCCCCTTGCTTATTCATTTTTGTTGGTTGATTAAGTTTTACCTAACTTTGGTGAGATTCTCCTGAGCATGATATTTTTGTTGTTTCTGCTTAATTGTTTTCAATTTTATTAATCAAACTGACAGGATTTTGCATCTCAGCAATAGTTCTCGACATGACCTCTCTCTGATTTTCTAACATTCCTCACATTAAAAAACACTTGGCTGTAGTTCTTCAGGACAGCGCCCGAGACTTAAGTAACACTTTTCTCCCACTTTTTAGGGAGACGATATGCCCGACATACCCCCAGAGACGGTCACAGAGGAAGAATATGTTGATGAGAATGGACACACCGTGGTGAAGAAGGTACTGGCCAGGGGCTCTGTACAGGGCTGACCTCACTCTTCCTGTTCAAAGGCTATCAGTGTGGTACCGTAACTCAAAAATAAGAGGGACCCCTGAAATGTTTTTCAGGTTACCCGGAAAATCATTAGGCGGTATGTTTCCTCTGATGGCACGGAGAAGGAGGAGATTACCATGCAGGGAATGCCTCAGGAGCCAGTCAACATTGAGGATGGGGACAATTATTCCAAAGTGATAAAGCGTGTGGTATTGAAGAGTGATACCCAGCAGTCAGAGGTGAGGCCACCCAGCTCCGCAGACTCTATTGCATAAAGATAAAACATAGGCCAAAAAAATAAATTAAAAAAAAAAAAGTGTTCATTCCTACTGAATCTCAATTCCGTGTGGCCATTATTCTCATAGTCTTTCTTTTGTTCTTCTCATTTCTATGTTGTATTTACTTCATATTTGATTACAGTAGAAACCCAAGGTCAAATTTTAAAAGAATAAAATCCATTTTTTTTTTCTGGCCAGATGTGTGTCATGAAGAGATAATGTCTAAGTATACTGCAGTGCTTGGGCCCCGCTGGCACACCAGCAAAGGTCGCGTTAGACATGTGTTTGATACTCAGACTTCTGCATTTCAGGGTCATTAAAATTATGACCTGAAACTCCGTGCTTTGTCATTTGTTGCTTTCTGATTTGCTCCCTGTTGGAAAGCTTCAAACCCCCACATACACTGTTTCTCATAGACATGCAATTGGAAAGTCATACTGTTCTGCACTCCTTCATATCATCAGAATCATGATTATGGACCTGAGGCCATCTAGCCATCTACTTTGTCTCCCCCTAGATTCTTAGGCTCTTCCTTCAGGGGTTGAGTTTGTCTTCATGTTGCCAAAGAAATAATTGTGGGGAAGAGCACCTGTTAGCCTTTTAGAAACGTGGCTGGTAAGGCTTTATTCAAGTGACCCATTAACCAGCTCAGTGCCGTGGCAACACGCACTCAGATGGACCAATTGCTCTCTTACTCCTAATTACCACTTTTTAGAAAGCCAGTATTAAGCCGGGCGTGGTGGTGCATGCCTTTAATCCCAGCACTCGGGAGGCAGAGGCAGGCGGATTTCTGAGTTTGAGGCCAGGCTGGTCTACAAAGTGAGTTCCAGGACAGCCAGGGCTATACAGAGAAACCCTGTCTCAAACAACAACAACAACAACAACAACAACAAAAACCAAACAAACAAACAAGAAAAGAAAGCCAGATTTATAAACACTTTATTTCACAGCACAGAAAATGTCATCATTTATTCCATTTTTATCAGTTGGGAATTGTCTGTCACGTGTCCTTCATTCATTAGGTGACTTTGTCTGAACCCAGCATTTTGTCCAGTACCTCACAGTTTCAGGCCGAGCCAGTAGAAGGCCGTAGAGTCAGCAAAGTTGTTAAAACAACCATGGTACATGGAGAACGGATGGAGAAGAGTCTCGGGGACTCTAGCTTAGCCACCGACCTTCCTTCAGCCAAAGATGACTTTGAAGAGGTACAGAAGCCTTGGCTCATTTTGTGTTTCTTTTCCTTTCACGTTTCATGTTTCCTCTGTGTTCGTTTCATGTGCATTTCATGGTTGCTTTGGGTTCAAAAAGAAAATCATTTGTCACTGCTTCTTTCATGCACGGATTCACGGAAGGTGTGAGGGTAGCTCAACAGACCAGCTTTCCTTATTGAACAATTTGTGTAGTAAAGTACTATTTCCTCAGCCCAGTGGCATTCACTCATGTCACCCAAAAGGGCTCTTAGAAGCACATACTGCTAAGAGTCATTCCTGCTGATGGGGTCAGAATCTCCAGGGTTGGGACAAGATTCCCTCTGTCTGTTAAATTACAGCGCCAGCTATGATGGCTAAGGCTTGGAACACTGGCACTGATTGATATGGCTAAGGTAGGATGCCACATGTTCAAAGCTAGTGCATGCGACAAAATGAGTTCAGGCCACCCGGGACCTCTGAGTGGCATCCTATCTCAAAAAAAGAGAAAAAAAATGTAAAAAGTAAATAAATAATAGTGCAGAATGTGTTTCCTGTTAGATGGTAGAACTTATCTTTTTTATTAGATATTTTCTTTATTTACAACCCCCCCCATCCCCTCTCGCCTCCCCCTGCTCCCTAACCCACCCCACTCCTGCTTCCCGAGCCTGGCATTCCAATACACTGGAGCATAGAGCCTTCACAGGACCAAGGGCCTCTCCTTCCATTGATGACCGACTAGGCCATCCTCTGCCACATATGCAGCTAGATCCCTGAGTCCCACCATGTGTTTTCTCTGATTCGTAGTTTAGTCCCAGAGAGCTCTGGGGTACTGGTTAGTTCATATTGTTGGGTAGAAATTATCTTTGTTAGCTACTATTCTCAATGGTGGGCTTTAACGAAAATTACATTTATTCTAGCTTAAAAAGTGTTGGTCATTGTTTACATTCTGATTCTTGACAGCTAGGAAATAGCTCTTGAGTGTCAGAACCACGGACTCTCAATATGATTACAAACAACAGGAATTCTGGGGAAAAAAAACAAAACAACAAAACAAAGCCAATGTTCTGAGCTAATGGCAAGCGAATTTGACTCTGTATAAGCCAGCTTAGAATTAGAATGCAAAGGGCGGGGCTGGTGAGATGGCTCAGCGGGTAAGAGCGCCCTACTGCTCTTCCGAAGGTGATGAGTTCAAATCCCAGCAACCACATGGTGGCTTACAACCACCTGTAATGAGATCTGACGCCCTCCTCTGGTACGTCTGAAGTCAGCTACATATTACTTATGAATAATAATAATAAACGAATCCTTGGACCGGAGAGAGCAAGTGGGACCGACCAGAGCGAGAGGAGCCAACCTGAGCAAGTGGGGCGAGCAGGGCTGGCCAGAGCGAGCGGGGCCGAGCGGGGCCAGCTGGAGCGAGCAGGGGGGTGGGGGGGAGCAAGCAGGGCCAGGGCAAGACCAGAATGAGCAGGGTTGACCGAAACGAAGAAAAAAAAAACAAAAAACGCAAGGGGCAGGAGCTGCAACAAAACTCATAGAACATGAAGACCTCCTATGTAATTTATAAAATATTCATTCTCTGTGAAAGAAATGCCTTAGATCTGATTATAGGATATGACCGTTGATTTCTCTAAGGCATTAATGATATGCAGTGAATATCAGTAGATAGTAAATTATCTCAATCCCGAAACACATCCGTACTAAGGGTTAAAGAAGGGATAACAGATAGACATAGACAAATATCAACAATTCAAAAAAATTTTTTTAAGTTAAATGCTATACTCTGAGACCTGTACTTATACACCGGGGAATGATTTTGGTTTTATCCTTTATCAATAAGCATGACCTTAATCATTCAGATCTCCACAATCAGAAGGGGTGTGGTAAAACAAGAAAGTCATTTAAAGTCACTTGGCCTAGATGTTATTTCCAAGCTTTCAGCAAGTAGTGTAAATCTATCTGTGACACCAGTGGAATTTTAAGGGAGTTGCTAAAAATGCAATACCCATATGAACCTGTAGGAGTTGTCCTTGGTTCCATCAGGTACCTCTTTGTCACCTTTGTGTCACCACAGTTAGTCAAACAATAGACTGTTTGAATGTTTGTGGTCTATGAGTCAAGTCTTGTTTTCTCTTTTTCTTACCTCAGGCTTTGGGTTACACAGGTAGCCACATGAACGTCCACTTGCCCAGTTTAGTAGAGAATGAAATCCTGAAGGAGGATGGATCAATAATTAAGAGGTTTGGGTTAGCATGGGGTGATGCTTTGCCAACTAACATGATATAGCTGGTTCCTAATGTTAGGAAAGGGCAGAGCCCTTCTGGGCTGTTGACTGTCATGTGTGAGAAGGCACAGATCAGGCATGGATGTGTCAATGTGTTGCCCCTACAATGTCCACTGATGACTTCAGATTAATACTGAGACATGGTGATGGCAAGCCATTCCTTTATACACTTTGACCTTCTGAGTTCAAGCAAATTGCCCATATAGTCAAGTAGGTGGGGTATACCACCAGTGTCATAGATGTGGAGGTTACATGAAGAGAAGTCTAATCAATGGCACACTGATTGGCTTGGCAACTAACCACATCCAACTCAGCCTTTGTCTATTGTGGCTTCAGATAGCATCTGCTTTTCACCTTTAACAAGTTTCATGACTCTGCATGTGAGTGGTAAGAAGTTAGAGCCTAAGTCCGATGCCCTCGGTCCTAAATGTACTGAGTGCTGCTGAAAGCAGCTTTGGTAAGAGCAAGTAGTGAGCGGCCTTTCCCATGTGTGTGACAGGGTGCTAGCTGTGAGGCACAGCGAACTGCCTGTGCCATTATAAGTTCGATGCCTGCACTGGGCTTTACTTCTCTGTTTGCTCTCACTTCTCTGGTCCTCCGGCACCACTGTAAGCATCAGGACACACATTGAGCTCTCAGCTTCTCAGTGAAAGATACAATGGGAACCTAAGTTATTACTGTGCTCCTCATCTCATTGAAAAGAGCAGAAAGGTCATCATTTATAGTACTCCACAGGGCTATTTTAGGTTTCTGGATCATAATAATTAGAAGAGAAAAATTAAAGGTTCTGTCATACTCTCACTCTCTGCTCAAAAGGGAGAAATAGTAGCAGCTATGAATTTGGAAGAATGTAATTGCTCTCCTAGAACTTTTAAAATGCCATATGAATTAAGGATAAAATGTTTCTGCTGTTCTGAGCATTTAACTCTTTTGTCCAATTGTTCAGACTAAACTATACAGTCCTCACAAACCCTGGTGCTCCAGGATCTGTGAACTAGAATAGATTTGGAAAGCAGTTGACTCACTGTGTCTTTACAGTGCTGGTCAGAAAGCCAAAGCCAAAGATATAGACAGACACCTTGCATTTACCCTGCCAGACAGTGTGGAATTCTATGGTGCATAGCACGTCAGTTATACGTTTATCATATGCATGTGTGTACATAAACATCTGCATACATCTGTAGAAAACTGAAAGAAAGAAAGAAAGAAAGAAAGAAAGAAAGAAAGAAAGAAAGAAAGAAAGGCCTGCCCTGTGACACCAGAGCTATGAAATGTCTCCTAACTTCTACAGAAAGAGGCTGATATTTGCCTTTTGTGGAGTTAAAGAAGCAGCACTGGTGTATAACTGATGTATAGCACCACCAGAAATAACATAAGCTGATTGCATCCACAGCAATCAAGTTTGAATATTCCATCAAGAAGAACAAATGTAGATATGCCATCAAATGAAAAACACAATATACTTAATATCTACTAGAGTGAGAGGTTTGCAGAAAGGGAGAAGGAAGCAAAGATGTTCAGAGGGAAGCTGTAAGTACGAAGTAAATTTTTAGAATACATGATCATCCCAGTAAGTGTTTCCAGGTTTGACTATGGTCAGAACTTCAGCTTCTAAACACTGGGAATTCATGAAGAAAATGCTTGTCCTTCTCTGTTGCTGGATTTGAAGGTCCATGATTTCCCAGATATGGACACAGGCTCAGGAATCCCAGACCCTTACCTAACACTTTAAATAATAATAATAATAATAATAATAATAATAATAATAATAATTATTATTATTATTATTATTATTGTTATTAATAAATGTGGGATGTCATTAAAATCCTCTAAAGTCAGTTTTTCTTATTTGTTATAACTATGATAGTACGTACATAAAATATACTCAACACTTATTTGCAGTTAAAGCATTATTCTCACAGGTAGAAAGCAAGAAGAACACAGAGAGAACCAATTGTAGTATCATTTTCAAGTGGGGGAATCTAAGAAAATAACTGTACGAAATAAAACAGTAAGTTACAGCATCTTTTCTCAAGAAGCTCCTCGTGAGGCGACAGGGAAGGGAGCAGCCTGATGACTGGCATGTAGGGATGTGCAGGAGTTAAGCCCACGGAGGTCCCGAGGATACACAGGAAGTGTCAGCTCTCACAAGTCATATCTGTTTCCTTTCCCTTCTTTGCCAACTCCCAGGGAAGCTTCAGAGACCTTCCCGTTGGTAGTCCCTGTCTTGTATATTGATAGAATGTCCCAGTTTTTAAAGATCTGAATCTCACGGGAAAGTGCTAGTAAGACAAAATTTGGGCAAAGTTGAGGTCTGGGAAGTGAATCGATTTTAAGTGATTTTTCTGAACATGCCAGTGGGGCCTGTGGGACAGTTATTTCAGAGTAGACAAGCATCTTTCAGATCCATGCAGCTCAACCGGAACATGGGTTATATGGCCTGGCTTCTCTTTGAGAAAATAAAATGGATGCACAGAGTCTTTCCCATGAAGTATTTCTAAAAGATGGAAAAATAATCAGTATTTGTTCCAAGATACAACATTTAAGGTTTTGCAGGTCCTTTCTGATAAGAGAGGCTCATTTATGAGAAGCTCGAGAAACATACTAAACACATGCAAAGGTGAAACGGGAAGTTCTTGGGTGTTCAGGGAACACAGAGCCTAATAGTCTCGTCTGCTTCCTGTAGGACAACAATGAGTAAAGCCCGGACACAGAAGAGAGCTGTGGTGAAGGACCAGCAGGGGAAAAACATCATCTTGGAGCACCTGGAGGATGTTCCCGGAGCACTGGACCAAGACGACCTCCAGCGAGATCTCCAGCAACTCCTTCGGCATTTCTGCAAGGAGAACACAAAGCAAGAGGCCAAATGAGAAGCTGCCCAGTTCTCACCGGAAACCACAAACCCAGTCAATACTCAACTTCCCGTTTCTGCGCAGGAGTGACTGAAGTGGCCTAATTACTGGGACCCCGTGACATTTCCACTCTCAGCAAACACACAGCATCTACTTTTACTTCTTTCTCCCCGCCCCTCTCTAACTATAAGCTAATTTGTGACCAAAGATAGCATCCTTCCTTCCGGATGCTGTATCCACTATTTTGAGCATCCGTGCTAACCTGGGAACTGGCATCTCTATCGTTTCTGCTCAAGCTCCATGAAACTACATGAATCAGAAGAACTTCACCTGCAGACTTCTTCAAGTGACAGGGGAATCCTTCCAAGGGTATCTATGTATAATGTATATAGCCGAAATTCTCAGACGAACAACAGAGTAAAATTCAAACCACTGCCTGTCATAATTATACTGGGCATCATGGAATAAAAGCCTCTAGATATTGCTGAACAGTGGTTAATTATGATATTGCTAACACAATCGAATGGTAATACAGTTCTATGGAAGGAACACTTCAGACTAGACACGTCCTTAGAACTTCCAGAGTAGCCATTGCTCTTAAAGCCGCCATGATCATAATCTTGAAGAAGAATCCCAAGGAGTGGTCTCTAGTACTGGTCAGCCATAGCCGTTGGCTCTCGGACTGCAACCCTGACGGAGGGGGAGAAGGACTCACAGGCAAGCAGGTGGAAACAGTGAGGTCTTCTGGTGCTAGAAGCTTCAGGGGTGGTGTTCTAGCACGTTCAGGTGTTTTTGACTTTGGACACGTTGGCAGGGTATTTTAAAAGCTATAACTACTGTAGTTTTCCAGTGTTCATTGCTGCTTTAGCAAACCACGCTGTCTTACTGGTGGTACTTTCTTCTGGCCACTGCACTGTAGATAATTCATTGGAAACAAGATTTATGCACCACACAAAAGGTTAAATGCTGTCACCATGTTGGAGTGGTTTCTTTTCTTTTCTTTTCTTTTCTTTTCTTTTCTTTTCTTTTCTTTTCTTTTCTTTTCTTTTCTTTTTCCCCCACCTCCAAGTTTATCTTTCCTCTAATACCTGCATGTAGCATTACACACACACACACACACACACACACACACACACACACACACACACACCTTATCACACTAGTGGTTCTCACTCTGAGTTTCTACTTTCTAGCTATGTCTGTTCTTCAGCTTGCAGACGAGATTTTGGGAAATCCTTGGAAAATTTGGTTCTCATTAATTTTTTTTTTTTTGGTTTATTTATTTGAAACCCAGACACTCTTGGAAACTGAAGTGCATTTGTGTGACTTTCTGTTTGTTTTGGAGAAGGGACAATGACAGTATGAGTGCTCCCCATGCCCTATGTCGAATCCCCCTAGTGATTGAAGCTGTGTAGGATTTTAACATATATATATAAATATATTCACAAATATATTCATATAAACAGTATACGTTTTGAATCAGTTATTTGTTAAAGAAAGTATATTCAATGAAGATGAAATTAAAAAGAGAAAGAAAGAAAGAAAGAAAGAAAGAAAGAAAGAAAGAAAGAAGACAGTCTACCCTCCAGAGACTGAAATTTTTCCAGTCCTATCTAGCCTTTTCCTGTGTGCAGAACTGACTCATTGCTCGGAATGTCAGACACAAACACGACAAATAATGGCACTTCATCTTTTTAAGTAACATTGCCAAGAGAAGAATTTTCCTGGGAGAGAGGTGTCCCATCAGCCAAATCTCCTGAGTCCCCAGCACTAGCCCTTTCTGGGGTCTGCGTAGAAACAAAGTGTTCTTTGGCATCCAAACTGAGAGAGACAGGCAGGTGGCAGCCCTTTTTGACATACGAGGTGACCATCTTGTCAGACCTTTGCCCTGGAGCTCATGAAAAGCCTTTCTTTTGTGTTATTTGCAGTGCAGATGATGTCTGTGTGGCAACTTAATGGTTCTTCGCTTTTTTTTTCTTCAATTTTGATTTTTTTTTTTTGCTGTGTTATCAAAAACTTGAATACTGTGAGAAGTGAATTTTCAGTTGATGAATCAGCATCTTGTTCCCATGGTGATAACACTAATTGAATATATCTATGAGGGCATGTATTAGTTATTGGAAAAACAATACAACACTAACAATACATAGCTGCAATGTTGTACAATGGCTGATTTAACTAAATAAAATGTATAAGTGTTCAGTGTTGCAGTGGTCGGTTGTCCTTCTTTGTGACCAGTCTATTTTAGGAGAACCAGAGGTTGTTAAACAAGGTCAACATGAAGCCAACAGAAATGCAGGAGTTACCTTTGTTTTTCCTTTGTGTTTTTATTTAATAATATTCTGTGAGGCCAGATGGTGGACGAGCTCACCACAGACCCGAGGAACTTTTATTCCTATTGTAACTCAATTGGACAAGACATTATATATATATATTTTTTTTTTTTAAATTTTCAAGCTATCTAGTAAATGAAAAGTAGGAGCTTTTAAGGATGTTGGGGGAAGCTAACTGGGTAATCTGGTCAGTAACACGGAGGGCAGGGCCCCAGGAATTTGATCCACTTATGTATAATAACAGCAGTATGAGACAGACTTTGGGGACAGCAGTAAACCCTGACATTTTCTTTTTTGTTTGTTTGTTTTGCAGCCAGAGAACAGGAAATTTCATGAATATATTCATACAAAGACAAGGCAGGAATATGTCAAATTGTAATCCTTTGGAGTGTTTGGGTTTTAAAAAGCAAAACAACAAAATCTCTCTCTCTCTCTCTCTCTCTCTCTCTCTCTCTCTCTCTCTCTCTCTCTCTCTCTC
>CACVCL010030067.1:0-52500 GCA_902729485.2 Mus minutoides
TTACCCTCCCGCATCCCCGCCCTGCTCCCCTACCCACCCCCTCCCACGTAATGGCCCTGGCGTTCCCCGGTACTGGGGCATATAGAGTCTGTATGACCAAGGGGCCTCTCCTCCCAATGATGGCCAACTAGGCCATCTTCTTCCATATATGCAGCAAGAGACATGAGCGCAGGGGGAACTAGTTAGTTCATGTTATTCTATATCTTTTTCTAAGTCATTTTTAACAAGTGAAAAAAATTTCCAACAATTCTGGTTAGTAAAGTTTCTTGATATTTCCTTGGAATCTGATTTACTAATGCACAAGGTAAGATTTCTATATTCATTTCAATACCATTGATTCTAGAAATTTCTCATATTTCCCTACCTCTGAAAGTAATGTTGTAAAGTTATGTTAATAAAACATTTACAAGTTAAAGTCCTAAAATTTTGTCAGAATCTGTCATTTCTGGTTTCTACTCTTCCCTTTATTCTGAAAGCATTTACCTATCATTAGCTGTTATTAAGTTTTTTTTTTGCCATATTTTTCTTTCAATATGTTTCTCCTAGACTCACTGACAGGTATTCTGAAATCACACCCATGAATTTCTTTGGCAGTGGAGGATAAATTTTCTGGGCTTAGTGTTTTTTATCTCATATAAATAATTGCATGAATCCTTATATATTCATTAACAGCCATGTATTTTTCCAACACTTACTGTTTCTTTGTTACAATATTGGTAAAAACAGAAACAATATTTTACATTTTTTAGTGGTTTAGAATTCATTAACACAATATTTTCAACAAGCTGTAAATCTCACTTCTTTTCCTCTTCAAAGTTGTCTAAAGCACCTTAATGTGGTACTCACTGCATTACCTTTTTTGTAGAGTTATTACACAATAATAAGAAAAAAACACCAGGAAAAAATGTTTAATAAAAATATCTTAACTTACAGGAAATCATTTAAATATTTTAAACAACATCAGAAAAAGAAATCCTGTAAATCAGGATTAAATATTTATCAGGCATTAGTCACTCTCTTGAAGTTGAAATGAACAGAGGACTCCTACACATGTAATTCATACAATGAATATCATAACAAAACTCTATTTGTATTTCAAAATCTAACTCCCACCTTTTTCCTTTTTTTCAGGTTTATGTATTGTTTTCACATTCAGAACTTACTGAATGCACCTCCACTACTTGTAGACCCCTCTTCACCACCCCCATCCTTCAGACATACTAATTCTCAATTGTTTTTCGAAAAAAAGCAAGCCTCCTAGGGATATCAACCAAATGTAGCATGAAAAGAAGCAGTAAGACAAGGGACAGACACTCATACCAAGGCTGAGCAAGGGAACACCGTAGGTCCCAAGGCTGAGCAAGGGAACGCAGTAGGTCCCAAGGCTGAGCAAGGGAACACAGTAGGTCAAAAAGGGTCCCAAGAGTAGGCAAAAGAGTCAGAGCCAACAACATTCTCACTGTCTGGAGGTCTACAATGACCCAAAGCTAAACAACCATAATATTTATGCAGAGGACCTAGCACAGAGCCATGCATGCTTTGTGTCTGCCACTTAAGGCTCTGGGAGCACCTAGGAGCTCAGCTTAGTTGACTCTGTGAACCATAATTCCCATATTTTTAAGGGGATATGGAACTGTCTTGTTCCTAAAAGTATAGTTTCTTAACTCTGATAGCATATATGATTATCTTAGCCCCTTGTAATACTTGGACTTTAAATACTAATTTATAAGTATCAGTTGACTCATCAAAACAGAATTATAACCTATTGATGCAAAGGTATCATGGGTAAATAAGAGAAGTTAGGAAGCACATTGCAGTGCAGAAGCTTTTATAAGTTACTACTCTATTGTTAGAAAAGACGTCATGTTGTTACTCATAATGATGGTCACTATCTTACTGCTGTGACATTAAATTATTATGCTCTCTTAGAAAGCAAATTTCTTTTTTATGAAGAAGCATAATTTATTATGCATAAATGAAATTAACAAGGATGCTTTTAATAATTATCTTGGTGAATATTTCAATGCTGCCATGTTTGTCCACTGATAGTTAATGTTTGAACCTGTAGGAAGTTTTTCCCCATGGTTATAAACAAAGCACTATGTCACTCTACTTGTCACAGGGAACAAAAGTATGACCAATGACAGGAAACAACCCCCTACAATCTTATAATATTTATCTACAGTAAGCTAGAAAGGAAGTAATAGCTTAGTATACATACCATTATCCAAATTAGTTTTAAAATAAATATGTTCATTTTTTATTAAATAGAAACAAGATTATTTGTTATATAGTTTATATATAATAATATTTCAATGCATTAAATAGGCTATAGCATAAAACAAATTTTAATAAATTAAGCTTGTGTACACTATGAGAATTGCAAATCACTTTTTGAGAATTTACTCTGTAATTTACATATGCGAATAATACATTTGAAACAAGCAGTATGTGGCACCCTGTGATGAAATGTTTCTTAGTTCTACTAATGTTCCCTGGTCTATCTTGTAGCAAAACATAGCACTACTCCACTATGTTCTAAAGACTTAGGCTAGGCTTGGTGGACATCTACTCTTTCCTCAGTGCAACCACCAAACTCTGGAGGATACCACATTAGGTGGCAGGCACTACATGATTGTTTCACAATAACAATAGCTCTTTGATTCTGCAACATACATTCCATATGTGTGTGCCTTCCATTTCATGCCTTTATGACAAAGAACATGCTTCAGGCAGTATATCTAATTTAGTAGATTTCAGATTGAGACACTGATTGGCATTGAATATGTGATTAACAAAAGAAACATGAAATATTAATACATTAAAATATTAATCTGTTTATAATGGATTGTTAATCTATTATTAATCCATTAAAGCATTTAACTCCTCATATATATTAAGCTGAGAATTATTAAATTTAAGTTTTTAATTAGCATGTATCTATTAAAGTGTGACATAGTAACTACAGATTTTGTGTATTTAAATACATTTATCACATATTAAATATTTTATAACTGCATCATTTAATGTATTTTTTAAAATTTTATTTACATTTCAAGTGTTATCACCTTATCCAGTTTCTCCCCTCCTCTATCTCACCCCCCTCCCCCTGCTTCTTTAGGTTGTTCCTGCACCCACCCACACACTCACTCACTCCCGCCTCTTCAGTCCTCTATTCCCCTAAGCTGGGGCATCTATTGATCCTTTATATGACCAAGGACTTCTGCTCCCATTGATGCCTGACAAGGCCATCCTTTGCTATATATGCAGCTATATATGCAGCTATATATGCAGCTATATTTGTACTCATTGGTTGGCAGCTTAGTCCCTGGGAGTTCTGGGGCATCAGGTTGGTTGAGATTATTGTTCATCCTATGAGGTTATGTGATGGTTTGTATATTCATGGACCAGGGAGGGACACCGTTTGGAGGTGTGGTCTTCTTGGAATAGGTGTGACCTGGTTGGAGTAGGTGTGTCACTGTGGGTGTGGGCTTAAGATTCTCACCCCAGTTGCCTGGAAGTCAGTCTTCCACTAGCAGCCTTTGGATGAAGACATAGAACTCTCAATTCTGCCTGCGCCATGATAGCCTGGATGCTGTCATGCTCCCACCTTGATGATAATGGACTGAATCTCTGAACCTGTAAGCTAGCTGCAATTAAATGTTGTTTTTTTTTTTGACTTGCCTTGGTCATGGTGTCTGTTCACAGCACTAAAACCCTAAATAAGACAGGTTGCAAATCCCTTAAGCTCCTTCAGTACTTTTACTAACTCCTCCATTGTGGACCTCACTATCAGTGCATGGTTGGGACACAGTGAAAAGAATGGGCGTAGGCCTATTGCAAGTAGATGTCTCAGGGGGAATGGTATTCACAGTGGACTTCTTTTTCACTGAGAATAACTGGAGGGGTTTTGGGAGGGATGTATAAGGGTGGTATTGGGAAGAAAAGAATGTAATCAGGATGTAAAGTGAATAGATAAATTTTTAATTTAAAAATTAATAAAAATATCGAATACATAACAAGAACCCAAGAAATAAGACTCCAGAAAACCAAATAACACTATTAAAAAATGGGGAAAAGCACTAAACAGAGAATTCTCAACTGTGGAAACAGGAAGGGCTGAGAAGCACCTAAAGAAATGTTCAATATCCTTAGTCATCAGGGAAATTCAAATCAAAACAGCCCTGAGATTCTACATCACACCAGTCAGAATGGCTAAGATCAAAAACTCATGTGACGGCAGATGCTGTCAAGGATGTGAAGAAAGAGGAAATTCATCTTTCAAAACAACCCATTGAAGCATATCTACTGCCCAAATGCATACATCTTTTTTGTGTGTGTGGCGGGGGGAAGAGAAGAATATATTGCACTCACTCTTCACCAAGTAAACACCTTGGTTTTGGAGTTTTGGTCTGTTGTGTTTTGATGTGAGCCTGACTAGACTGGCTAGACCAGCTGACCATAAAGCCTCAAAGGTCCTCCTGCCTCTTTTCCCCCAGCATTAAAATTACAATCACACATCTGTGACCATGGAGATTTCCAGTTTCTTCATATCAGTTCTAGGAATCAAACGCAAGGTCTTAATCCTGGCATGGATACCACTTCAGTGAGTAAACCATTTTCCCAACCCCTCAGCTAAATGAAGAGCTGTCAAAGAACCAAACTCCATTTTAAAAACCACTGCTTCTTTTAGGAGGGTTATGGAGAATTTTTTCTCCAATTATATTCTTTTATAAACTTTTATAATTAAGGAAATATAAGTTATAAACTCTGATCTCTAGTTTATTTTAACTTTAAAAGTGGGCTTGCATTGTTGCCTTTATAGAAACTGTATCACATTAATGCACTGTCTCATTATCAAATCACTATTTGTTTTGAGATAGTTAAGTAGGTGGAAAGAAGCATACTTTCAAGAGAATACCCTTAATAAGAAGTACTGAACTATTTGAAGAGTGTGAAATTTATGAAATGTTGATAACAGGTAGATTTTTAAATGGTTCATTACTTTTCATGTATGTGAGTGTTTTTGTCTGCTGTTTTCTTAAGGTATCAAAATGTATGCTTACTGAATTTGGGGGCAAGAAAATGGTGTCCAACCCCTTGGAAGTGGAGGTAATAGATGGTGTGAGGCAGTAAGTGTGTACTGGAACCTGAGCCTTGGTGTTCTGCAAGTGTAGGAAGTGCTCTTGACTACTGATCCCTCTCTCCAATTCTGGTCACATAATTTCAATGTCTGTATATTTTTGATAATTGTGTTTGACAAACCAATTGTAGAAATAAAGAATCATTAGACTTCCAAAGCATTGAATATGCACAAAATTGTTGCTACCCTTCATAGTAAAGTAGCTTGCCTGTTTTCATTTGTTGAAACAACACAAGAGTAGCTTTTTTTTTTTTCTTTTTCTGATGCAGCTTACTTTTACATTTCACCTCTTAAGGAAAAAAATTCATTTGTTCAATAATCCATGCCAAAAATGTCCTATATAAACATTTTCAAATATTCAGACACTATTTACAGCTGGCAAAGATAGCCCATTTATGAGAATACATTTGAGCTGACATTACAAGGTCTCAGATTATTGGGGTTAGAATTAATAATGTCTCCCTGTATCTGGTAATTGGCAGAAGTCTGTTTATGTCTCCTCTGCTCACCCTTTGAGTTAAATGTGCTGTTGACTCCACCATGACTTCCAGGTGAACCTCGAGGTTCACTGAGAAGTTTATTAATTTTGGCAGGTTAAAAAAGCTGACTCCATGCATAGCTGAGCTTCAAACTATACTCTCTTACTTACAAAACTATCAACATTTTCTCCACATCTGGCTGCTTTCCATTTCTGAAATAGTAAGTCAAACAAGAGTTAAAGAAGTCACAAGGATTGTTTCAACTTTGCAAAAGTGGAAAGATAAGAGAACATTTTCAGGGGAGACATTTTGCTCATATTTCATTATAATTTATATTTGAAATATAATTTAAATTATAGTTTGACCTTAGAAAGATGTTGAATTTGTTGTGTTCATAAAATTCAATGTAATTTACCTGTTGATGAAGCAATTATTTTTTTGTATTCATATCTAAGAAAACGAGGCCAAATGTTCTTCCAATTTTCTCATACATACAGGGCTTTATGTCAGTCTATGATTCCTCTGTGAGGTTGTGAGGGGTACAGTATAACCACTCTTATATGTGATCTGTATTCATCAGAAAGAGTTAAATGCAACACAAATTTAAAAGTATAACTTCCCATTTTTCTTTTGAGATCCTTTTGAATAAATACAGCAAACAACAGCTTTCCTCCTGAAAATCTTGAAATAATATGGTTTTATCAAATCCTGTCTAACCCTCTAGTTGTCTGCAGATTCTCAGGAATCATTTTTTATGTCATTACTTGAGGAAGAATGTTTAAATATGTAAAATATTTGGATAATTCATTTAATAAATTCATAATGTTTACTATAAATCAATGTAGTTAGGTTTCTTGTGTGTGGATATCTTAAACCACAGGGAGCATATTGCTGCCCTAAATCTCTGATTGCACTTTCTGTGTCCTAGTTTAAAAAAAATGGAATTCTAGGATCATTTACGTTGTAAGCATCCTAAAAGGATATTGCCGTGAAAATTAAATGGAGCTGATCTTTGTAATGCTTTTAAATGCTGTACCATTCTTAATTCACATCAATCAACTGCAATCATTAATCAAGTTGAAAGCAATGGTTTCAGTGATCACTTAATATTGATTCTATCTTAAATTTCACTGCAATTATAACTTAATGGTAAGCAGTATGTGTAATATTTAAATATAATCTAGTTTAAAGTGTCAATTAAGTTCCAGCAAGGAAAAAGGACAAGTCCTGTGACCCAGACAGAAATTATAAAGAAATCATTGCTGAAATGGGAAGAAGCCAAAGGGTCAAAAGGGTAAGCAGAATGGATGTTGATTGGCATATGCAGTGATAAAGCTGCTATCAGTGTATGGCAAATCCAAAATGGAAAAACAGAACAAGAGCCATTTGGTGTTTGAAGATAATGTTGATTTTGAAAGCTCCTATGTTTTAAATTTTAGGGTTTGTTTTCATAATTAAAAATCCAAACTTTTATTTTACTGCAAAATTAGATATTTAAAGAGGAAAAAGCAAAGCAGTTAATTTGTGTCCTAGGCTAAATGTATTTTCTCAGTTTTTATCAGACAAATAGCAGTGTGCTTTGCATGATTCTCTTAATTCCCTGACTTCAAATGAACCCACCAGAAAATGAATGTTTCAACCCAATATTTCAAATAGCAGTAGAAACTCCTTCTAAGCAAATTGCCACTCTCTCTATTCCTTGTTCTCTTTCTGTGGTGAGACACTATGAACAAGTTAACTCTTATAAAAGAAGACATTTAATTGAAGCTTGTTACAATTTCACAGTTGAATTTCATGATGGTGACCATGTAGCACACAGGAAGACATGGTACTGGAGAAGCAGCTGAGATTTTTTAGATGCAGATCCTCAGAGATCACAAAAGAGAGCCACTGCTTGGGCTGTTGAAATATCAAGCTCACAGAGAGAGATAAACTTTGTCCATCAAGGCAATAGTTTCTAATCTTTCTCAATGAGTGCCTCTCCCTGATGACTAACCATCCAATATATGACCCTAGCAGGCTCATTCTTATCCAAACCACATCAGCCACTCTGGACCAATATATGTTTTAGTTATATTACAACATGATTCTAATAAAGAAGGGTCAGAGTTTCTAACCTAAACTCACAAACCTGTATGACCACCATTCCAGAACTCTGAGAATATGTAAACGCCAAGATCTGATGAACAGCTGTTTGCAACTGAGATTCAAAAAAGGACATACTCTCTGACCTGCAATTCTGGCAGCTTGTGGGAACTGAGTTCTAGTTCCACAGCACAGCATGGGTATTATTGTACATGATATCATATCTTGTAAGTTTCAGAGTGGATAAAAAGCTGCCAGTTACTGAAAGGGAACCTCAAGCAGAAACAAATATCTGGATTCTCAGTAGTCACTGGTCTCTGGAGACTCTTATCATGATTGGTAATAATGTTTGCTTTCCTCTGTTTTTCTTTTTGTTTTGAGACATAGTCTCTCTGTGTATCACTGTGTGTCCTGAAAGTCACTATGTAGGTGAGTGTGTAAAAAATGAGATGAGCAAGACTGTTTTGTCTTTCCTTTTCCAGGTCATGACAGCTTTCATATCACCCCAGATACAATGCCGTCTACATATTCAATAAGAGATAGATTTCCCATGTGCATTTAAATTATAGAAGGAGACATATTCTACACTCTAGAGAGCCAAGTAGTTTGCTTTCAGTCAAAAGCCCAGTAGAGAAGTAGGTTTAAGATATCCTCCAAAACAAATCAATCTGACGTTAGGCAGTGTTCTGGGTTGAATCATTTTGTTAAATCTAAAAGGACATGGTTAATTGGATTTAAAAAAAGGAACTAGTACTATAATTGCTATTAGATGGTACCTGGAGCAGAAGTTAGAGACCAGAAAGAAAACACAAGCTGGAGGCTGTGATTGAAAACAAAACAAAACAAAACAAAACAAAACAAAACAAAACAAAAAAAAAAAAAAAAAGGAATTCAATGGAATGCTGAAGATGTAGAAAACCTGAATAGGTTCATCTGAAATGTGAAGCAGTATATAATTTTGTGAGACTACTAGAAGTACTAATCAATTTTTTAAAATATAATTTCTCTATGATTTAAGTGTGGTATAAGACATGATGATTAGCTGTTTTCACTTACTAATTTTTGATAAGTAATAATGTTAGCCCCAGGAAATATGTTTTAATAATTTGGTTTATAGAATCCTTAAACCTGAGTATTTATATGAAACATTTAAAATGTGAAGCCTGTACATATTTATTTTGCTTGTATAGTTTCCTTTTTTCTGTCATCATATGAAGACTTTACATACTCTTGTTGCATCTAAAAATTTGGAAACAAAGTAAAAATTACATTGTAAAAAGTATGCAATATCATGTGAATTGAATCATTTCTATTTTGGTGTTATTTTGCTAGCATCCAGTATGTTTGAAAAAAAATACATTTATGGAAATCATCACATTTTATTTTTTTATACTAAGTATATGGCCTTGCTTCTATTTTCACATAATAAAACCCTATTACTTCTTAGAATGTCATCCAAATTAAAATTTTAAGAATGCTGAAATTAATAGTTATTTCTAAAATAGTAAGTATGAAAATGTGCTTGAAAATTTATAGAAGCAAAAGGCAATAAATATGTGTTAATTGTATAGAATGAATAAGCCTTTTTTCTTTCTTTTTTTTATTAGATATTTTCTTCATTTACATTTCACATGTTATCCCAAAAGTCCTCTAAACCCTCTCCCATCCCCACCCTGCTCCCCTACCCACCCACTCACACATATTGGCCCTGGCATTCCCCTCTACTGGGGCATATAAAGTTTGCATGACCAAGGGGCCTCTCTTCCCAATGATGGCCAACTAGGCCATCTTCTTCTACATATGCAGCTAGAGACATGAGCTCTGGGGGTACTAGTTCATGTTATTCCTCCACCTATAGGGTTGAAGACACCTTCGGCATCTTGGGTACTTTCTCTAGCTCCTTCCTTGGGAACCCTGTGTTCCATCTAATAGCTGACTGTGAGCAAACACTTCTGTGTTTGCCACTGGTATAGCCTCCCACAAGACAGCTATATTAGCGCCCTTTCAGCAATATCTTGCTGGCCCATGCAATAGTGTCTATGTTTGGTGGCTGATTATGGGATAGATCCCCGGCTGCTACAGTCACTGGTTGGTCCATCCTTTTGATTCAGCTCCATACTTGATCTCTGTAACTCCTTCAATGTGTGCTTTGTTCTTAATTATAGGAAGGGGTGAAGTATCCACATTTTGATCTTCATTCTTCTTGAGTTTCATGTGTTTAGCAAATTGTATCTTGGGTAGTCTAGATTTCTGGGCTAATATCCACTTATCAGTGAGTACATGTTATGTGAGTTCTTTTCTGATTGGGCTTCCTCACTCAGGATGATACCGTCCAGATCCATCCATTTGCCTAGGAATTTCATATATTCATTGTTTTTAATAGCTGAGTAGTACTCCATTGTGTAAATGTATCACATTTTTTATATAGATTCCTCTGTTGAGGGACACCAGGGTTCTTTGCAGCCTCTCGCTATTATGAATAAGGCTGCTATGAACATAGTGGAACATGTGTCCTTATTACCAGATGGAACATCTTCTGGATATGTGCCCAGGAGAGGTATTGCAAGATCTACCAGTAGTACTATGTCCAAATTCTGGGGAGCCACCAGACTGATTTCCAGAGTGGTTGAACCAGCTTGCAGTCCCACCAACAATGGAGGAGTGTTACCCGTTCTCCACATCCATGCCAGCATCTGCTGTCACCTGAATTTTTGATCTTAGCCATTCTGACTGGTGTGTGGTGGAATCTCAGGGTTGTTTGATTTGCGTTTACCTGATGGATGATTAAGGATGTTGAGCATTTTTTTTCATGTGCTTCTCAGCCATTCTGTATTCCTCAGTTGAGAATTCTTTGCTTAACTCTTGCCCCACTTTTTAATGGGGACCTTTGATTTTCTGGTGTCCACCTTCTTGAGTTCTTTATATATATTAGATATCAGTCCCCTATCTGATTTAGGATTGGTAAAGATCCTTTCCCAATCTGTTGGTGGCCTTTTGTCTTGTTGACAGTATCTTTTGCCTTACAGAAGCTTTGCAACTTTATGAAGTCCCATTTGTCATTTCTTGATCATACAGCACAAGCCTTTGCTGTTCCATTCAGGAATTTTTCCCCTGTGCCCATATCTTTGAGGCTTTTGCCCACTTTCTCCTGTATTAGTTTCAGTGTCTCTGGTTTTATGTGGAGATACTTAACCCACTTAGACTTGACCTTAGTACAAGGAGATAAGAATGGATCAATTCCCAGTCTTCTACATGATAGCTGCCAGTTGTGCCAGCATCATTTGTTGAAAAGGCTGTCTTTTTTCCACTGGATTGTTTTAGCTCCCTTCTCAAAATTCAGGTGAACAAAGGTGTGTGAATTCATTCCTGGGTCTTCGATCCTATTCCATTGATCTACCTGTCTGTTGCTGTACCAGTACCATGCAGTTTTTATTACAATTGCTCTGTAGTACAACTTGAGGTCAGGCATGGTGATTCCACCAGAAGTTCTTTTATTGTTAAGAAGAGTTTTTGCTAGTCTAGGTTTTTTGTTATTCCAGATGAACTTACAAATTGTCTTTTCTATATCATTGAAGAATTGAGTTGGAATTTTGATGTGGATTGCATTGAATCTGTAGATTGCTTTAGGCAAGATAGCCATTTTTACTATATTGATTCTGCCAATCTATGTGCATGGGAAATCCTTCCATCTTCTGAGATCTTCCTCAATTTCTTTCTTCAGAGACTTGAGGTCCTTATACAAATCTTTAACTTCCTTAGTTAGGGTCACACCAAGATATTTTATATAGTTAGTGACTATTGTGAAGGGTGTTGTTTCCCTGATCTCTTTCTCACCGATTTATCCTTTGTATAGAGAAAGGCCATCGATTTGTTTGAGTTAAATATATACCCAGCTACTGCACTGAAGTTGTTTATCAGGTTTAGGAGTTCACAGGTGGAGTTTTTGGGGATATATATATATATATATATATATATATATATATATATATATAATCATATAATCTGCAAATAGCGATAATTTGACTTCTTCCTTTTCAATTTGTATCCCCTTGACTTTCTTTTGTTGTCAAATTGCTCTGGCTAGGACATTAAGTACTATATTGAATTGGTAGGGAGAAAGTGGGCAGCCTTGTCTAGTCCCTGATTTTAGTGGGATTGCTTCCAGTTTCTCTCCATTTAGTTTGAAGTTGGACACTGGTTTGCTGTAGATTGCTTCTATTATGTTTAGGTATGGGCCTTGAATTCCTGATCTTTCCAAGACTTTTATCATGAATGGGTGTTGGATTTTGACAAATGCTTTTTCAGCATCTAAGGAGATGATCATGTGTTTTTTAACCCAGAGATGCAGGGATGTTTCCCTAATTTCTTTCTTATCCTTTTTATCCTTTGTAGAGAAAGGCCAATGTTTTGTTTGAGTTAATTTTATATTCAGCTCATGCACTGAAGCTGTTTATCAGGTTTAGGAATTCTCTGCTGGAATTTTTAGGGTCACTTATATATACTATCCTATCATCTGCAAAATAGTGATATTTTGACTTCCTCCTTTCAATTTTGTATCACCTTGACCTCCTTTGTTGTTGAATTGCTCTGGCTAGGACTTCAAGTACTATATTGAATAGGTAGGGAGGAAGTGGGCAACCTTGTCTAGTCAGTGATTTTAGTGGATTGCTTCCAGCTTCTCTCCATTTACTTTGATGTTAGCTACTGGTTTGCTGTATACTGCTTTTATTATGTTTAGGTATGGGCCTTGAATTCCTGATCTTTCCATGACTTTTATCATGAAGGGATATTAGATTTTCTTAAATGCTTTCTCACCATCTAATGAGGTGATCATGTGATTTTTGTCTTTGAGTTTGTTTGTATAGTGGATTAAGTTGATGGATTTCTATATATTAAACCATCCTTGCATCCCTGGGATGAATCCTACTTGGTCATGATGAATGATTGTTTTGATGTGTTCTTAGATTCTGTTTGCGAGGATTTTATTGAGTATTTTTGCATCAATATTCATAAGGGAAATTGGTCTGAAGTTCTCTTTCTTTGTTGGATCTTTGTGTGGTTTAGGTATCAGAGTAATTGTGGTTTCATAGAATGAATTGATTAGAGTACCTGCTGTTTCTATTTTGTGGAATAGTTTGAGAAGAGTTAGAATCGGGTCTTCATTGAAGGTCTGATTTAACTCTGTTCTGAACCCATGTGGTACTGAGCTTCTTCTTCTTCTTCTTCTTCTTCTTCTTCTTCTTCTTCTTCTTCTTCTTTTTTTTTTTTTTTTTTTTTTTTTTTTTTTTTTTTTTTTTTTTTTTTTTTTTTTTTTTTTTTTTTTTTTTTTTTTTTTTTTTTTTGGTTGGGAGACCATTAATGACTGCTTCTATTTCTTTAGGGGAATTGGGACTGTTAAAATTGTTAAACTGAACCTGATTTAACTTTGGTACCTGGTATCTGTCTAAGAATTTGTCCATTTCATCCAGGTTTTCCAGTTTTGTTGAGTTTAGCCTTTTGTAGTAGGATCTGATGATGTTTTGGATTTCCTCAGGATCTGTTATGTCTCCTTTTTCATTTCTGATTTTGTTAATTCGGATATTATCCCTCTGCCTTCTAGTTAGTCTGGCTAAGGTTTTATCTATGTTGTTGATTTTCTCAAAGAACCAGCTCCTGGTTTGGTTGATTCTTTGAATAGTTCTTTTTGTTTCCACTTGGTTCATTTCAGGTCTGAGTTTGATTATTTCCCTCTGTCTACTCCTCTTGGATGAATTTGCTTCCTTTCGTTCTAGAGCTTCTAGGTGTACTGTCAGAATGCTAGTGTATGCTCTCTCTAGTTCGTTTTTTGGAGCCACTCAGGGCTATGAGTTTTCCTCTCAGGAATGCTTTCATTGTGTCCCATAAGTTTGGGTATGCTGTGGCTTCATTTTCATTAAACTCTAAAACGTTTCTAATTTCTTTCTTTGTTACTTCCTTGACCAAGGAATCATTGAGTAGAGTGTTGTTCAGTTTCCATGTGAATGTTGGCTCTCTATTATTTATGCTGTTATTGAAGATCAGACTTAGTTCGTGGTGATCTGCTAGTATGCATGGATAATTTCAATATTTTTGTATCTGTTGAGGCCTGTTTTGTGACCAATCATATGGTCAATTTTGGAAGAGGTATCATGGGGTTCTGAGAAGAAGGTCTATCCTTTTTAGGATAAAATGTTCTGTAGATATCTGTTAAATCCATTTGTTTTGTAACTTCTGTTAGTGTCCATGTGTCTCTCTTTAGTTTCTGTTTCCAGGGTCATTCCTTTGGTGTGAGTAGGGTGTTGAAGTCTCCCACTATTATGTTGTGAGTTGCAATGTGTGCTTTGAGCTTTACTAAAGTTTCTTTAATGAATGTGGCTGCCCTTGCATTTGGAGCATAGATATTTAGAATTGAGAGTTCATCTTGGTAGATTTCACCTTTGATAAGTGTGAAGTGACTCTCCGTGTCTTTTTTGATAACTGTGTTGGAAGTCAATTTTATTCGATATTAGAATGGCTACTCCAGCTTTTTTCTTCAGACTATTTGCTTGGAAAATTGATTTCCTGCCTTTTATTCTGAGGCAGTGTCTGTCTTTGTCCCTGAGGTGCGTTTCCGGTAAGCAGCAAATGTTGGGTCCTGTTTGTGTAGCCAGTCTGTTAGTCTATCTTTTTATTGGGGAATTGGATGTTAAGAGAAAAAGAAAAGTAAGTGTTGCTTCCTGCAATTTTTGTGGTTAAAAATCTGTTCTTGTGGCTGTCTTCTTTTAGTGTTGTTAAAGGATTACTTTCTTCCTCCCCCCGCCCCCCGCCCCTAGGGTTAGTCTCCAACTTTGAGTTGATGTTTTCCCGTTATTATCCTATTAAGGATTAGATTTGTGGAAAGATATTGTGTAAATTTGGTTTTGTCATGGACTACTTTGGTTTCTCCATCTATGATAATTGAGAGTTTTGCTGGGTATAGTAGCCTGGGCTGGCATTTGTGTTCTCTTAGTATCTGTATAATATCTGTCCAGGATTTTCTATCTTTCATAGTCTCTGGTGAGAAGACTGGAGTAATTCTAGTAGGCTTGCCTTTATATGTTACTTGACATTTTTCCCTTAATGCTTTTAATATTCTGTCTTTATTTAGTGCATTAATTGTTCTGATTATTATGTGTTGGGAGGAATTTCTTTTCTGGTCCAGTATATTTGGAGTTCTATAGTCTTTTTGTATATTAATGGGCATCTCTTGCTTTAGGTATGGAAAGTTTTCTTCTATAATTTTTTTGAAGATATTTGCTGGCCCTTTAAGTTGAAAATCTTCATTCTTTTTTTTTTTTTTAGTACTGTGCTTTGATATGTTTTTTTTTTCAACTTTTATTAGATATTTTCTTCATTTACATTTCAAGTGTTATCCAGAAAGTTCCCTATATCCTCCCCCCTCCCGGCCCTGCTACCCTACCCACCCGCTCCCACCCCCTGGCCCCTGCGTTCCCCTGTATTGGGGCATATAAAGTCTGCATAACCAAGGGGCCTCTCTTCCCACTGATGGCCAACTNCAACTAGGCCATCCTCTTCTATATATGCAGCTAGAGACACGAGCCCATGGGGTACTAGTTAGTTCATGGTTATTCTTCCACCTATAGGGTTGAAGACCCCTTTAGCTCCTTGGGTACTTTCTCTAGCTCCTTCTTCCTTGGGAACCCTGTGTTCCATCTAAAAGCTGACCGTGAGCTTCCACCTCCATGTTTGCCAGGGTTTGGTATATTTTCCCCCGAGACCACTATATCCGGGCCCTTTCAGCACCATCTTGCTGGCATATGATATAGTGTCTATGTTTGGAGACTGATTGTGGGATGGATCCCTGGCAGCCGCAGTCGTTGGGTCCATCCTTTGGATTGAGCTGCACAAATGATCCCTTTAACTCTTTCAATGTGTGCTTTGTTCTTAATTCTAGGAAGGGGTGACGTGTCCACATTTTGATCTTCATTCTTATCTACTCCCATTATATGTAGGTTTGGTCTTCTCATTGTGTCCTGGATTTCTTGGATGTTATGAGTTAGGATCTTTTTGCATTTTGTATTTTCTTTGATTGTTGTGTCCATATTTCCAATGGAGTCTTCAGCGCCTGAGATTCTCTCTTCCATCTCTTGTATTCTGTTGCTGATGCTCACATCTGTGGTTCCTGATTTCTCTCCTAGTTTTCTATCTCCAGAGTTGTCTCTCTTTTGATTTTCTTCATTGTTTCTATTTCCATTTTTAGATCTTGGATGGTTTTGTTAAATTCCATCACCTGTTTGGTTGTGTTTTCCTATAAATCTTTAAGGGATTTTTGTGTTTCTTCGACGTGTTTAGCTGTATTTGCCTATAGTTCTTCAAGGGCTACTACCTTGAGGGATTTTAGAATTTCCTCTTTAAGGGCTTCTTCTTGTTTAGCAGAATTCTCCTGTAATTCCTTGAGGGATTTTTGTACTTCTCCTTTAAGGGCTTCTACCTGTTTAGTAGTGTTCTCCTGTATTACTTTAAATGAGTTATTAATATTCTTCTTAAAATCTTCTATAACCATCATGCGATATGATTTAAAATTCGCGTCTTGCTTTTTGGGCGTGTTGGGGTATCCAGGATTTGTTGCGGTGGGTGAACTGGGTTCTGATGATGTCCAGTGTTCTTGGCTTCTGTTAGTAAGATTCTTATGTTTGCCTTTCGCCATCTGGAAATCTCTGATGTTAATGTTCAAGCTTTCTCTGGTTGGACCATGATACTCCTGTGATTCTGCTAGCCTCTGTCAGCACTTCTGTGAGTCCAACTCTTACCTGAGTTCCAGTGGTCAGAGCACTCTCAGCAGGCCAGCTCTTCTCTTGCAGGGCAGGTGACCAGTAGTCTGGAGCTCTGATCCACTTCCTGAGTTCTAGGGTCCAAACCCTCCCAGAAGGCTGACTCTCCTCTGACAAGGAATGTGCCCAGGGGTCTGGCTCTCAGCTCTGACTCCTTGCTGAGGTTGAAGGCCCGAAGGGACCCTGACCAAGAAGCTCTGTTGCTTCTATTGCCCACATGCTCTCAGGTGATCAGGAGGTCCTAGGTATGGTATGGGTCCCTTGATCCCAAGGATATCAAGAGGAAAGCACTCTGGAGCCCTTAGCAGCCTCCGCTGGGCTCAGAAGGGAGATGGCAGGGGTGGCCCCAGCTGGAAGAGATCCAAACCTCTGGTGGGGCAGGGTTCCTTTGTCCCTGTTCCTGCTGGCACAAGACCCTCCGTTATTCTTATATTTATGGTTGTGAGCCTAGCCTTTTAACGGCTGAGCCATCTCTCCAGCCCACCCTCCGTTATTCTTGAAGCTGATGCTGCGTTCCACTCACCCATGATCCTGATGTGATCCCGAGGTCCTAAGGTGAGGAGAGCACTCCAGAGGCTTTAGCAGCCTCTGCTGGGCTCAGAAGTAAGGTGATGGGGCATGAATAAGCCTTTTAATAGATAGTATTCAATTTTGACCATATAGCTTTATATTCTGTGAAGATCTAATTAAACAATTTCTAGAGAATAGACCATTATGGCACTAGGTATATATATATTTTTTTCGTTAAGCCTATAGACATGATCTGGAGATTAGACTATACTTGAGACCAGCAGATAGTTAGGGAGAAAGCAGGATGTCCCTGGTTAAACTCACTGGGCTAAAACCAACAAAACAAAGAGTCATTAAAGCTGAAGGGGAATTGGAAGGAAAGTGAGACTGAAAAGGATAATAGGGAGATTAGGAAAAAAAACAGCATGAAGGTATTATAAGTATATATAAATATAATGTATATATAAGTGCATAAATAGTGTTTATAGCAGCCTTATTTATAATAGCCAGAAGCTGGAAAGAACCTAGGTGTCCCTCAACAGAGGAATGGATACAGAAAATGTGGTACATTAAAACAGTGAATACTACTCAGCTATTAAAAACAATGAATTTATAGGCAAATGGATCCATCTGGAGGGTATCATCTTGAGTGAGGTAACCCAATCACAAAAGAACTCACATGATATGCACTCACTGATAAGTGGATATTAGCCCTGAAACTTAGAATACCCAAGATACAATTTGCAAAACATATGAAACTAAAGAAGAAGGAATACCAAAGTGTAGATACTTCGTTCCTTCTTAGAATGGGGAACAAAATAAGGAGTTACAGAGACAAAGTTTGGAGATGAGACTGAAGGAAGGACTATGCAGAGACTGCACCATTCAGGGATCCATACTATAATCAACCATTGAATGCAGACACTATTGCATATGTCAGCAAGATTTTGCCGACAGGACCCTGATATAGCTGACTCTAGTGAGTTTATGCCAATGCCTGGCAAATACAAAAGTGGAGGTTCAGAGTCATCTATTGGATGGAACACATGGCCCCTAATAGAGGAGCTAGAGAAAGTACCCAAGGAGCTGATGGGGTCTGTAACCCTATAGGAGGAATAGCAATATGAACTAACCAGTAACCCCTGAACTCATGTCTCTAGCTTCATATGTTGCAGAAGATGGCTTAATCAGCCATCATTGGGAGGAGAAGCCCTTGGTCTTACAAAGATTATATGCCCCAATTTATGGGAATACCAGGACCAGGAAGTGGGAATGGGTGGGTTGGAGAGCAGGGTTCTGGGAGGGTATAAGAGACTTTGAGGATAGCATTTGAATTGTAAGTGAAGAAAATATCAACTAAAAAAGAATTGTTAAATAAAAAAATAAGTGCATATATATATATATATATATATATATATATATATATACATATATACACACAAATAATATGTTGCATTAAAATAGACATAAAAGGTTTGTTATCAAAAAGAAAGAAAAGCAAAGGAACAATAGATAACTGCTTAGCTCTGTTTACTACTATACTATGCTGAATACCTAGAACATGGATAGAACCAAAATGTTCCTCAAGTAATGAATGGGTAATGAAAATATGTATGTACAAAATAGATAATATATTCGGGTGAGAACACAGAAAAAATCATAAAAATTTGAGGCAAATTGATAGGCCTAGAAAATATTATACTAAATGAGGTAATCTAGACCCAGAAAGACAAAAGCTTCTTGCTCTCTTTATTTATGGATTCTGAGAAACAAATCTTCATATATGTGTATATAACCTGGAGTAAGCACAGGGATCAGACATAAACAGAAATCATGGTTAGGAGCTCTTGAGAAAGAACTAGAAGAATATAGTTCAAATAAATGGGGAATGGAAAATGGGATAGGGTGGAAAAGCTGATGGAGGCCAGGAAAGATACTGATACTAAAGATAAAGATGTTTGAAAATTTCATTGAGAAATCATATATATATATATATATATATATATATATATATATATATATATATGTGTAAACAAAAATTCTATATCGTATAGGGTATATGAGTGAGAGAGATACTAACTTTGTATAAAGTTGGGACAATGCCTATGGGGTTCAAGAGTCATTTCCTATTTCATAACCACACCCTAGCCAAGTACCAGGTTGTGTTGTGGCCTTTAAGTGACTATTGAGTCACTTAAACCATGAAGAGATTAATGTTCTTCAGATACTGAAGTAGACTTTATTGTTGGTTGTGTCTTGAGGGACTACATTTAGTTAGTATAGGCTCTTACTTAGTAAGCTAGCATCTGCATATTGCTTACTTACCTTGTGTGTGTTTTCCATATATTTGTTAGCTATAAATTTGGAACTGTACAATGTTATCATATTCATTATGATCATTATCACTATCTGTATCACCATCATCAACAACAAACCAAGAAGGTGTTAAAAGAAATATGTAAAGATACAATGCCAATTTCAATCAACTGCTAATTTTTCAAACAATTTTTAAGCCTATCCAGTTACACCGAGAGCCTTTTAGTGTCTGAAGAAATAAAATTAGAGTTAATACAAATTAATTGTAATGAAAATTTTATTTTAACAATAGTTATTTTTTCCAAAATTGAGACNTATATATATATATATATATATATATATATATATATATATATATATATATATTCATTTATATTTCAAATGCTATCCCCTTCCCTAGTTTCCTCTGAGAAAATCCCTTATACCCTCCCACCTCCACCTGCTCCCCAACCCATTGACTCTTGCTTCCTGGCCCTAACATTTCCCTATATTGTGGCATAGAATCTTCACAAAACCAAGGGCCTCTCCTCCCACTGATGGCTGACTAGGCCATCCTCTGCTACATATGCAGCTAGAGACAGGAGCTCTGAGGGTGCTGGTTAGTTCATATTGTTCCTCCTAGATGGCTACAGGCTCCTTCACCTCCTTAGGTACTTTCTCTAGCTCCTTCATTGTGGACCCTGTGTTCCATCCATTAGATGATTGTGAACATCCACTTCTGTATTTTGCAGGCACTGTCATAGCCTCACAGGAGACAGCTATATCGGCCTTTCAGCAAAGTCTTGCTGGCATATGCAATAGTGTCTGGGTTTGGTGATGGTTTATGGGATGGATCCCAGAATGGGGTAGTCTCTGGAGGGCCCTTCCTTCAGTCTCAGTTCTGAACTTTGATGCTGTAACTCCTTCCGTGTGTATTTTATTCCCTCTTCTATGAAGGAATGAAATATCCACACTTTGGTCTTCCTCCTTCTTGAGTTTCATGTGTTTTGCAAACTGTATCTTAGGTATTCTAAGTTTCTGGGCTAGTACCTGCTTGTTAGTGAGTGCATATCATGCATGTTCTTTTGTGATTGTGTTACCTCACTCAGGATAATATCTTCCAAATCCATCCATTTGCCTAAGAATTTCATAAATTCATAATTTTTAATAGCTGAGTAATACTCCATTACATAAATGCATCTGCTGTCATCTGAATTTTTGATCTTAGCCATTCTGACTAGAGTGAGGTGGAATCTCAAAGTTCTTTTGATTTGCATTTCCCTGATGATTAAGGATGTTGAACATTTTTTCAGGTGCTTCTCAGCCATTCGGTATTCCTTACTTGAAAATTCTTTTTTTTTTTTTTAGTTTTCTGAGTCATACCAAATAGGAAACATTTTTTTTTCTTGAAGCACTAATTTAGAAAAAAATGTTCAATGACCGTGGTCTGACTGAATAAAAATGTGAGTAAGCTAAATGAATAAAAAACGAGGAATGAATAACCCAGGGTGTAGGTGATGAGGTTTGTTGTCTATATGAAGAAGAGCATATTCAGAGGCATCTAGAAGAGTAGAGTACAGACTGAGCCGGCAAATTGAAATGATCCATGTAAAGAAAGAAGGGGGAGAGTGAGAGAGAAAGGGAAGAAAGAAGGTAGGGATTCCAAGAGAGGAACCATAAGCCAGAAGTCCCAGATAGCAGGTGAGAACCAAAAGAACCAACAAGCCAGGAGGGCAAGAGGACACATAGCCAAAATGTCTGGAAAGTAGCCAAAGAATAGTAAAAGAAGTTGGAATATTAGCCATAAATACAGGATAGTTAGGCTTGAAGATAGTAAATAAGTAACATCGAGGGCCTGGGGAAAATGCTTCAATCTCACTCAGAAGGTCATATAAAATTGTCATTGGAGTTGGATTGAGGGAGGGCACTAGGTGGGATAGGACATGGGGAAGGGAGCAGCGCCAGAGGAGATCAGGTTTAGGGAGAGCTGGGGAAAGAGAACTAGATTAGAAAAGGCTGCTGGGGGAGGCATCCTTTGGACATGTCAGAGACCTGGGATAGGGAAGGCTCCAGGCAGTCTGTGAGAGTGATTCTAGCTGAGTTTTCTAGCAGTGGGGGATATGGAGCCTGAAGTAGCCACCTTTGCATCCATACAGGACTCTCAGTGGAAGGAAAAGGACGGCAACCACCACACAAAGCCTTCTACTCCAAACTTGTCATGCTTATAAGAAGTATAGGGACAAAGATGTCATAAAGAATGAGACCAATAACTGGCCCAACTTGAGATGGATCCCATGGGCAAGAGGCACTTCCTGCCAGCATTAGTGATACACTGTTATGCTAGCAGACAGTAGCCTAGCATAAATGACCTCTGTCAGGCTCCAGCCAGCAACTGACTAAAACAGATGCAGACAGCCACAGCCAAACATTAAAGGGTGCTCGAGGAACCAGGATGTGACAGGGACTCCACAAGAAGACAAACAGAATCAACTAACCTGGATCCTTGGCGGCTCCCAGAGATTGAACCATAAACCAAAGAACATACACGACCTGCCTAGCCCCACCTCCACACATCACACATATGCAGCAGACAAGCAGCTTGGTTTTCAGGCAAGTCCCCCAACAACTGGAGCAGGGCTTACTCTGACATTGTTGCCTGCCTGTGGAGCCCGTCCTAACTGGGCTATCTTGACTGTCCTCACTGGGAGAGGATACACCTAGTCCTGCACTTACTTGAGGTGTCAAGATGGGCTGGTATCAAGTGTTGGGGGCATACCCTTTGCAGAGATGAACGGGAAGAAGGAATGAGGTATTGGCTAAGTGATGCGGTGCCTGGGAGAAGGGGAGCTACAATTCGGATATAAAGTGAATCAATGAACACATCAATGGAAAAATATAAATTAAAAAAAAAAATGAGAGGAGGGAAGGAAAGCTCAGGGGCTAGGGAGGTTTGGCATAGTCAGTGGGGTGGGGTATGCCAGCAAGGAAGACTGTGTAACAGGTACTTAAGATGCTGAGAGCCTGCTGAGCAGTGTCTGCTTTGATTTGTTAGTAGCCACCTCAGTTGGCCATTTGCTCTGGGTTTCTTTGAGACCAACATAAGTGAAGGTTAAAACATGAATCATTTTGTAATTGTTTTTTCAATCAATTGTCCATTAGAGTCCATACATACGAGAAATGAAAAATTGCCCTTTGATATCTTTCCTTCCTATTACAGTCCCAAGATTCAAAGTTTCCTCTCTAGAACATGCTAATATCTACCTACCTAATTCATGTGACTTCTATCTCCATGACAATGTATGTGACACAGTATGTCTCTTCTCTTTTGCTGCCTTGCTGTCTATGTATAGCATACATAGACAGCTCTTTATCACATTAATGTCTTGGTAAAATTATTGATGAGGGGAAAAAACAACAACAACATAATCACAGGATGCAACTACTTCAAAAATCTTAGCAGATACTGCTCATTTTAATTTCTGGACCATATCCTAAATTATTCAGTATGGATTTCAGGGTAATCATAGTCATTAACACTGATTAAATGTATGTTGCAAAAATAAATAAAAAAAAATGTCTGTTGCATATTACATTCTTTTGATACTTTATTTTGTCATGTAGTTTTTAAAAAGTCTTGATTTACAAATTTGGTTATATTTCCAAGACAATGATACATTTATGATGGATACTTACATCATGTATTACAAAGATTGCTCTGAAATTATCTCAAAGCTTTAGTATATATTTCCAATTTAAAATTTAAGGTGAAATTGTTCATTTATAATTGTAAGTGGCAATGGATTATTTACAAGGTTACTGAGAATTGGCGGTAATCTATCATAATTTATTCTACATATTTTAGCTACTGTCTCTCTAATCCTATGAAAAGTTCACAAAATTCACACCTGAGGCATGACCTAGTGACCAAATGATATTATTCATTATACAGTGAGCTACAATACTCCAAGAATATTGAAGTGTTTTGTCTGCCATGAACTCATGAAACTCTCTGCCATTTCCCCTTAAGAGATACATGAGGAAAGGGAACAAAAAAGTCTTTATTTTAGGTCATCCTGAGAAAGCATTTATTCATGAAGTATTTTCACATATGAGTGGTTAGTAGGCCCTTTCTTTTTTTGCTAGAAAAAAATCAAATTTCAGCTGCAGAAGGAAATATACGTTTGGAAAAAATGGTCTTTTTAACAACTATCAAAGCTGACAGATGGAATCAGAATAATGAGAGACAAGAAGAAAACTGAATAAAGTAGTGTTTTATTCATTGGTTCACATTTTAGATCCATGAATTTATGGAAAGTTTACTATGCTTCAAAGCTCTGGTCTGATATTATTGATCCAAAGGCAAGAGGCAGTTCCTTAGACATTTAGATTCCTGAGAGAAAAGAACATGCTAATAAACTCATAAGAGTTTGTGTTAAGTGCTGTAAGCTATTCATAGAAGGGAACTATAGAAATTATCTTGTGCATTTTACTAAAACTGTCAAAGAAGATGATGTAGAATATTGGAAATATTATACAAGGAAAGACTTAGGAAGAATATCTTGCCAGAAGCATAGTGGGTAGAGAGGAATCCAGATCAAAATCTAAGGCCTCAGCTGAGTGACATTTGAACAGTCAGAGTTAGTCCTGCTGAGGGAGAAAGAATTATACTAGTAAAGAAGTCCATGAACATAGAATAGATCTAAATGATCCTTGATTATTATATGGTTATACATAATATGTATCATTTAATATACACACATATACACATACACATACATGAATATGCATACATATATGCATATATACACATATTCACACATACATAAATATACATATTTACATTTACATCTAAATGTATATATTATTTTATACAAAACACCTTAATACAATAAATGAGAGATACTTGAAGACACTGGAATAACAATATCCTTGAATTTTTGTATAATATTCTATCAACAGTATGCCTATTGCATTGCACTCTAGAAAGGATTTATGTTTCTGCTACTATAAGATTAATTTTTAAAACCGTACATGGAAGAAGTAAAAGTTTCAAATACTAGAACAAAGAATCTGGGTGCCTGGATAGGGGACTGAGGATAGATTAAAGACTCTCTTGTACCACCACACATTCCTTTCTTCAGGACACATCATCCACTGGCAGGAAGCTACTCAGATAACTCTATCTATGATCAGAGCTATTAGCTCAGTTGGCTCTACTCTCAAGCTAAGACTGTTCCTCAGTTCTAGACAGCCTGACATGGATTCCAGAAGTGCTCCAAGCTCAGACTGCTTCCTTAGGGTTCTTTGTCCTACAGTATTGTCTGGAGCTGGACTCACATTTCTCTTAGCTTCTAATTCACTTAGTTCTTGACTTATCTTGAAAATATTTCCTGAAAAAGGAAAAAAAAAATCATTAAAAAAAGTCCCAGGTTTTTCTTTTTTTTTTTTTTTTTTTTTTAATTGGAAAATGACCTAAGACATCACAGGTGAGTCAGATTTCTATCTTTTGCACCCTGATTTCTCTAACTTCTCCTTTGCAAGTGGAGGAAGAAGACAGAAGACAACATGAAAATCTATAGGAAGAAGCATTCACTTCTAGAACAGAACACTAGAACATTTCAGAACTGTTTTCTTCAGCCTTGACCCTATTCCTAAGTAGATTATTATTATTATTTTTTTTGTTTTGTTTTGAAGTCTTGGTTTCTATCTGATTCTGGATTTAGCATCAGCTTGTTGTTATTTGGCCTTTACACACACCTCAAACTCTTTGCTTACTACATGCCTTACTAAAGTTAAATATATTATCAGACGTGCTCTGATCATTTCTTCAATTAATTGATTGACAATTTATAATTAGCATATAAAGTAACAGGATTTATGATGACATATGTATATATTCATTGGTTTTTTGAATGAGAATGACATCCTAAGGCTAAATGTTTGGTTACCTGTTGTTGGAATTTTAGGAGGGAGGAGGTGTGTCTCTGTGTGTGTGTGTGGGGAGGTGTGTCTCCGTGGCTGGTGGGGGGTGGGTGGGCAGAGAAGAGCTTTGAGGCTTCAAAAGCCTATGCCAGGCCAAGAATTGCTTGCTCTCTATCTCTTCCTCTGTTTCTCTGTTTCTCTTTCTCTTTCTCTCTGTCTCTATCTCTGTGTCTGTCCCTGTCTCTGTGGGTCTCTCTCTCTCTCTCTCTCTCTCTCTCTCTCTCTCTCTCTCTCTCTCTTTCTCTCACACACACACACACACACACACACACACGCTGGTAGATCAGCATCTAAGTTCTCATCTCTCATCTACTGCTCCGGAGCTCTACCTACATTATTGCATCCACTGTGTCTCCCTCCTTGATAGTTATGGACTAGTCCTCTGAACCTGTAAGCAAGCATCAAATTAACGGCTTTTTTTCTACAAGTGACATTGGTCAAGGTGTCTGACTACAGCAATAGAACAGGAACTAAGACTTATACTTTGGTTGATCACTTTCTCTATTTCACTCACTAATCTTTACTTCTTGAACTCTTCTGTGAAGCTTTAATAACCCCCCTTCAATTTTTGTACTATATATCTTATACTATCTGTCTTGTATGCCTTCCCTGAAATTTCCACTTATTCCCCCTGACACCCTTTATACTTTTATAAGATACACTCAAACTCAGTCTCACATAATCACATATATGTAAAACTTAGTAACTAAGATATGCACATAAAACAGAAAATTCTGAGTTTTGCTCTTAGCGTTGGTTTGAGTCTTTGTTAATTTCCTTAATAGAGTAATTTCTCAAACTATTCATTTTCCTGCAAATTTCATTTTTTTTCATTTTCCTTAATGACATAAGAATATTCAGATGTGTATGCTATATTTTGATTATTCATTCATATGTTTAGGGATCTTTAGGTTGATTTTATCCATTTTGAATTGTGAATTGAGCAGCAAAAAGCAATGCGGAACAGAATATCTGTAGTAGCAGGTAGAGTCACTGAGTAAATGCCCAGTTGTAGTTGTATTATATGATAGTTCTGATCCTAGTTTTATGAGAAACTCCCACACTAATGACTTTTATGGTTATAGCATTTTTTAATGTTCACCAGCAATGACTATTTGTACCTCTTACTTAATGTTCTGGCTATCATATGTTATCCTATGCTATCTTGATGATAGCCATCTTCTCTGGGATGACATGGACAAATTATTTTAATTTTGATTTCTGCCATGGCTAAGGCTGTTGATCTGTTTTCAGAATGTATTCTTTTGTAAACAATTTGTTCGTTTCATTAGCAGACTTATTGATGAAAACATTTTCTACTTGTATTTATTTTTTATAGAGTAGACATACATACCCTGTCTGAAACACTGTTATGAAACATTTTATTCTATTCTGTAGTCTTGAACTTACTTTACCAATAGTTTGCTTTTCTGTGAATGTGTGTTTAAGTTTCCCAAATTCACCTTTGCCAATCTTAGGGCTCATTTCCTTTCCTACTAAAGTCTGATTCAGAAAATTCTTCCCTAAGCTTATTGTCTTTAATTGCTTTCTCTATGCTTCCTGCTAGCTGTTTCAGCATTTCTGAATTTAAATTAAGAACTGTAATCTATTTTGAATTGATTTTTTGGTAGTTTGAAAGACATGGATCTGCTTTGAATCTTATGAGACTAGATATTCAGGTTTGCCAGCCCAATATATTAAATGGACTATGTTTTTTTCAGTGTATCTTTTGACACTTTGTCAAAAGTGAGTGTCCATAGTATATAAGATTATCTCAAGATCCTCTAGTATGTGTCACTGGTCTACATATCTGTTTTCTATGTCAGCTGCAGATTGTTACTGTCAGTATGGCTCTGTAATATAATTTGGAGTGCAGTGTACTACATCCATTCTTGTAATTTTTTATCTTTTGCTTTGATTGCTTCAACTATTACTGACTATATATTTACACACATGTATATATGACCTAATACATATTACATATATATTAGACATATAATTATATATGCAATTTTATATATATATATATATATATATATATATATATATATATATATAGTCCTATTTATGATCTAATATATATTTTATGGATATTATATACATTGATATTTTCTACTTTTAAAATGTGATATTACAAATCTGATTGTGATTATATCTAAATTTTTGATTATTCTTGGCAATATTAATGTATTAACAATATTAATTGTTTGTACCCAGGGGTATACAAGGTCTTTCAAACATCTTATGTCTTTTTTATTTTCTTTCTTTCTTTTTTTTTTTCTTTCCATTAGTTTTTGTTGTTGTTGTTGTAGTTTAGTTTGGATAGTAGGGTAGTTAATCTTATTGACAATGTCTTGAATATTGCATTTTGTTCTACTGGGATCTTATAGTTTCTTTTTTCTTTTCTTTTCTTTTTTTCTTTTTCCGTTTTTTTGTTTTTTGAGACAAGGTTTCTCTGTTTATCCCTGGCTGTCCTGGAAGTCACTTTGTAGACCACGCTGGCCTCGAACTCAGAAATCCACCTGCCATTGCCTCCCAAGTGCTGGTATTATAGGCATATGCCACCACTGCTACTTCTTGCCATCTATCACATCTAGACTTGGAGATCTATCTATCTATCTATCTATCTATCTATCTATCTATCTATCTATCTATCTTACATACGTATATGTGATGTGATATATATATATATATATATATATATATATATATATATGTGTGTGTGTGTGTGTGTGTGTGTGTGTGTGTGTGTGTATAATCTCATAACATAAGTGTTCGTGGAACCTATTTTCCTTGTTTTGAAGACAATCTCCTAAGAGAGATTATATTAAAATTAAGAAACCAGAAATTTATCTTCATGATTCGAATTCTAATATAGATAAGTATTTTATGATATTCTAAAATATATGGCCATTTTATTTATATAAAGCTAGGATAAATTGGTGAAATAATAAGCCTTACCTGAAAAAAGAATTGAATTACCAAGATCAAAGATTAGCCATTTATACTCTAATTTTTCATAAGAGGACAGAATAGAGAGGAGTGAGTTCAACACTTGGAGTTTGAAATAAAAATAGATGTAGAGGATATCAGAAACTTTCTCATATTGCAGTATGGGAAATTATAAAGAAGGGGGATTGATTTGGTCACCTTGTGTGTTAGGCTAAAGAGGAAATATTTAGGATTTTTTCTGAGAGAGAGATGACTGTAGTGGTGATTTATTAAAGAAGATGAGATCAGATTTAGAGAAATAATTTACCTTCTGAAGTTCAACTAAGAGATTAAAAGAAGTAGTTGCTAAATTAAGAATACTTTCAGACTGTTCATTTGATTGAATTTAGAAGATCATGTTGAAAGCAAACTTTACAGAAGTTTTTTCAAGGCTGCCTGTGTAAATGAGCTTTATACCTCAATTATAGGTTCTCATATGGTAGACAGAAATAAGATTTCATGCTCCAAACAACTGACTAGAAAAATTGAAGTAAGCAACACTGAGATTCTTATGAATACATTGTAGCTATCCATTCACAGCAAGCAAAATTAAGTCTTTCATAGTGTACTGTTACCTTTTGAGGCAAAATCTCGATGCAGAAACTTTAGTACATGATGAAATACAAAGAATTTTTAGCAATCTTGATAGGATAATTCAGTGACTCAGGTGAAGAACTTTGGCTTGAGATCGCTCCGAAACTTTCCTTAAGAGACTCTAGGTCATTTGTCTTGGACTGTTCCTTATTTTATTCTTCATGTAGCTTCACACTTATACTGAAGACTTCTACCTTCTGAGTTTTCTGCTTTTAAGTACTCTGTTTCCCAATGCAGATTTCAAGAGCAATTCTCAATAGAATTGGCTCTTTTTATCAATGGTAAAGTCTCTAAGACAATGCAATGCAAAGGACTAGAATAGCATTCTTTGTAGGGCACCTAGTGCCACTACATTACAAATTACCCAATCCAAATTTCCCCAGGCATTATTCCTAGAAATAGCTGATTCTACAAGAAGTCCATTAGAGGACGTAATACTTTAGCAGTTTTGCACATGTCTAGTTACAGTTTCAAAGGAACAGCAGAGGAACAGAACGTGTTCACTTGCCTTAGGTGGGCTTCCTAATTATTTCTACCTTTTTGTATTGTATAAAACATCCCTGTGTATGTTGATTAACACTATTATAGCAATAATATTATGAATAAATTAATATATATGAATAATATATTAATCGTAGAATTAATAATATGTGAAATGTACTTTATTTATTTATTTACTTACTTATTTTGGTTTTTCGAGACAGGGTTTCTCTGTATAGCCCTGGCTGTCCTGGAACTCACTTCGTAGACCAGGCTGGCCTCGAACTCAGAAATCCACCTGCCTCTGCCTCCCACGTGCTGGGATTAAAGGTGTGTGCCACCACACCTGGTGAAATGTACATTCTTGAATAAAACGTTATAACTTATAGTTTCCTGGCTCTCTCTCTTTCTCTCTCTCTCTCTCTCTCTCTCTCTCTCTCTCTATATATATATATATATATATATATATATATATATATATATAATATTAAACTTTGCTTCTTTAGAGTCATTCTATAGAAAAATATAGAAAGAGATAAATTATAGAAGACCATTCTACATTCTAACTATGGGCAACATAATTTATAGCTAAAATAAAAGTTCTTAAACAAGCAAACAGTTGAAATACTGACAGAAATAAAAGTGATAAGATATGGTTAACATCATTAAAATGGGCCTGTTTTCTACTCAAGATTTAGCCTATAATGTTTGGTTGCCCATCATTGCCCTCCAATGAGTTAACACTCAAAAAGAACTTAAGAGAGTTGGCACTTGATGAGAAAAGAAATGTGAACTCACTCGTCCCCTGATGATTCAGATCCTTTTCTACCACCTGAAGAATTTTAAAGTAACTTTACAAGTGTCTTATGTAAGGAAAAAAAAAATGTTGAGGTCAGTGTTATATGAGAAATCTCTATACTCTACACTCAATTTTGCTGTGCACTTAAAACTTCTCTAAAAATAAGTTGTATTAAAATGTGTTTCCTGGTTTTGCCTGCATATTCTTGCCAAAAAGATGACTTTATCATTCTACATTTCTCCAGGTTCACTGAGCTTAAGTACATCTGCGGAGAAACCCACAGGTTAGGCTTCAAATGCTTTGTGGTATTTATATTTAAACTAGTGAGTCTAACCCACTCATCAGGATTCAGCAGAATGAGCACTTTCTTCTAAACTGAGACTATAACACACCCGCTCACATCTGGGGTTATTATTGTATTCATCTTTGGACTATTTTTCTTTTATGCAATCTAAATTGAATGTCTCCTATCTGTATCCAACTTGGGAGTGCTTCAGGCTTGAGCCTGGTATGAGTTAATTCCTATTCTTTCTCTCATATGGTAAGTTTGAGGCCAACCTGGCCTACAGAGTTCCAAGATAGCCAAGACTATAACACAGAGAAACATTATCTCAAAAAATAAAACAAACAAACAAACCCAAAAATTTAAATTAAAACTGAATGACAAAACATAATTTAAGAATAGAACAAAATGTACTCTTGTACTTACAGAGGAGAACAAAGTCAGGTAGATAAACATTTTGTAGACTAAGCAAGGAAGAGCACTTAGTTAGATAAGACATGCTTATTTAGGATAAGATCAGGTACAGCTATCTAAACTTCAGTCAATAACTTATTTTTATCTACTAAGTAAAGGGAAAGCATTGTTCAAGGCTCACGATGTGATTCTGGCAAATTTGTAATGATTCTTTAAAAGGTTGGCTTTATTTTATGACTATAGGCACTTTGCCCACATGTAAGTCTGTGTAACACTTCTAAGCAGAATTACCAGTAGCAAAAAGAGGGTGTCAGGTTACTTAACTAGAGTTAAACCTAGTTGGATGTTGGGAATCATATGGATGTTGAGAATCCAATCCAAGTCCCTTGAATAGCAACCAGTGCCCTTATATGCTGAGTCATCTCTCTCCAACACCAAGATTGTTATTGTTAATATGTCATTCCAGCTTCATAAGTAAATTTAATAAGAACAGAAAAAAGGTTAAATGAAGGCAGGTTAATTGAAGGCTATTGTGGGAGCAAAGACTCATACCAGCAGCCTGTAATAAAATATTGATGAGATGGTTGAAGAGAAATGGAAACATTGAAGAGACTTTTATAAAGACATTGATTTATTTGATATTGATCTGTGCATATGTTTGTGGCACACATGTGCTATGCAGGTCATAGAACAACTTGTGGGAACTGGTACTCTCCTTCCATCATGCGAGTTTCAGAGATTTGAGGTAAGTACTCTTTTTTGTTTTACATTGTTTTATTTATTTACATTCCAAGTGTTATCCATCCTTCATGCCCCTCCCCTTCTTTACTCCATTGCCCATCTTTTTTGCTTCTGAGAGGGTGTTCCTCCCATGCCCCTTCCCTAGAAGGCAGTCTAGCAGCTGAATGAGACAAATGCAGATACTTACAGCTAACCTTTGAAGTGAGGTCAGGGACCTCTATGGGAGAGTTAAGGGAAGGATTGAATGAGCCAAAAAGGATTGTAACCCCATAGGAAAAACAAAAGAATCAACTAATCCAGACCCCTCAGAGCTCCAGACACAAATATTCTTAACCTGTTAAGCCATCTTTATTGCCCAAATATTGAAGAGATTTTTTTTTTAAGTAGAGGTATTGGTAAATTTTATTTTGGTTTTGATAACAATTATGAGAATAAGGACATTAAGGATGCCCACATGATTCCAGTAAAGTGTATCACTTGCAATTCTCGGCCTTGTGTACGTTCGAATTGTTGGATTAGGTATAGAATTACATTATTCTAGTGCAGAAATCTAGTGGGCATTTAGGTCTGCCACTCAGAGAAGACATTTGTTTGAAGATAAAACTTTGTGTGTCATCTCTTCCTGAGAAGCAACAGAAATGGGAGTATCCATATCACTATTCGGTGAGAGAGTAAGAAATAAGGAAGAAACCTGGAGCTCTCCAAAGTTGGTGATAGATAGGAGACAAAAAATGTGAATAAAAGAAAATGATATGCTCCAAAGATGAGGAAAAATCAGTACAATTATAAGCCCAAATGCTCGTGGGTGGGCATGCCTTTAATGCCAGCCTCTGCCTTCTGAGTGTTGGGAATAAAAGCATGCACAACAACACCAGCTTTTTATTTTATTGTTAATATTTCCATTTAATTGTTCTATCTGTGGAAACTTTCCAGACTTCTCATATGATATGCCATTCACTTTCCTCATAACAATGACAGTTTCACATATTTCCCCATTGTCTGCTCTATAGCAAGTTTCGTGACAGGAAGGACAATTAGAACTTTCTCATGTTTGAATCACCAGGGCCTTGCACTCAACACTCTATACACATTTATGAATAAGCAGATAATATTTCCATGTACTTTTACTGATCATTTCTCTCTATAAAAATAATATTATTAAAAGACTTGTGAGTTACTACATCAGTAAACATTTTCCCAAATATTGTTATTGGGTAATTAACACTAAAAATGTTTTTGCCTAATAGCTCTGAGCTCTGAAGTGTGTTTGTCCTTAGAACTCAGAAATATGCTGCTTATATTAAATATTTTAGATACTAAATTCATTGAGGGTAGTGTTTGTTTATAAGTATTTGTTGTCACTTTGGTCATCTAACTTTGTTTCTGATTTTACTCCTTGTTATCAGGTTGATTCAAGATAATTTGCTGATCTATTTTACCTAAGGTAAATACATGCTTATTATCTTAAAAATATGCAATTGTACAGATTAGGCGGACTTCAAAATAAATGATTAGCACATTTGCTTTGAATAACACGTGTCCAGTCTGAAGTCATATCATCTGCCCACTTGAATTCTCAATTAAAAGCCTAGAGGAAGTTGATTTTATATCAGGTGACTCTTATAGAATGCAGGCATTGTCTAAGAGTATGGAGTGAGAAAAGTGAGTGAGAAAAAACATTCAAGATACAGATGCTTAGCATATCTCATGGGCATAGCTTATATTGATTTGAAATAGCTACAGTGGTAGCTCAACTTTACACACAACTTAAGAACAGAGAAGCTGATGTTTGCTTGGCCATGCTCTCTGATGGAGTATAGGTGCTTCAGCAGTATGTTTATTTTGTACATGAGAAGTGATGAATAGGTCTATTCTGTACAGCTGGATGAGAAGGTGGGATTTTTTTTAGAGACAGCTGAACAAGGAGGCAAGCTAGTCAAGTCCAGTGCTCAGGGTGGTACTCTGAAAGGGTGTCCTCCCAGGCTGTAAACATCAAGGAGGATAAAGCTCTGGTTGACATTTTCTGTATCTGCTGCCAATATCTGAACACAGATGATGGAAAGACTGTCATTTTGCTGACCTGGGGAGGCCATTGCTATTCACATGGATCTATTTACATGGATCTGAGGCAATGGGATACTTGATATTGCTGTACTTTGTCATAACACACAGTTACTTGTCTTGATCACTACTCAAACATTCTCTCAGGGGTTCCTCTGCTCCTCATACAGAGGTACTACTTTTATATTAATGTTACAAATGAGAAAGTTGGTGTTCATAATGATCACTAATAGTCATGGGATATTGCTAGAAGGGTGATATTAAGAGAATATTGATGGTAGCCAATTCCTGCATGTTATTTTTTAGTGTTCAATTTTTCTAATATAATTTTTTTATTGCCTGAGGTTTATAGTAAGTCATGCACTATGGGATATTCACTATATCTAATTTTTTTCTCCATTTTATTGTATTGTCATTATTTTATTATGCATCATGTAGGCCAACTTAGTGAGTATTTTATACTCAGATTACAATTTCACTGTTTGCCATTTCCTACCTACAGCTTGTCCTAAAGTTTAATGAACTTTAAATTTATGTCCAAAATTCACATGACTTGAAAGAATTTGCCTGGACTAGCTATATATGTTTAAGCTCTACACCACACTTTTTCTTGCTTACATTTCATAAATGTACTGAAATGTACAAATTTCATAAATCACTCAGTTGTCTCTAGCCAACAGAACAATAGAAGACTGCTCATTAAAACAATACATTGCTTGAAGTTTCAATTAGTTAGAGACAATGGTGAGTCACTGGATCAGTCAAGAGATAGAAGAGATGAGAGAAACTGTAGGAAGAAGCTCTGAAGTAGATTTTCTAAAATGGCAAAGTAAGCTAAGAACTGAATGTTTTAAAAACTCAAGACAGAGCATGTCACTTAGAGAGCAGGTTCTGTAGTTGTTGGACATCTGGGCATAGGGCTATAGGCAGCAAATTGAAATTTTGTTTTCTTTTCTTTGTCTTGAGTGTCCTGTCATGATGCTGTTTGGAAAATGGACTGTAAATTGCCTGGCTCATATGGAGCAGATATATGATCAGAAGCAATTATTTTGACCAGGAATTATCTTTATGTGGGCAGGCTCCCCAGAATCATTAATGAAGTGGAAAATTCTGATTTGTTTGGAAAGTCAGTTGTATCAAATGATATTTTGCCAAGGCACACAGGTGCAAAGATGTCTTGCAAAAGCAGACATATGAAAGAATGTTTTCCTGAATCAGACGTAGGTGAAAGGATGTTTTGTTATAGCAGACACCTGAAAGGACATATGATGAAAAATTGAACACTAAAAATAACATGCAGGAATTAGCTACCATCAATATTCTCTTAATATCACCCTTCTAGCAATATCCCATGACTATTAGTGATCATTATGAACACCAACTTTCTCATTTGTAACATTAATATAAAAGTAGTACTTCTGTTTGAGGAGCAGAGGAAACCCTGAGAGAATGTTTGAGTAGTGATCAAGACTTGAGTAACTGTGTGTTATGACAGAGTATAGCAATCTCAAGTATCCCATTGCCTCAGATCCATGTAAATAGATCCATGTGAATAGCAATGGCCTCCCCAGGTCAGCAAAATGACAAAGTCTTTCTATCATCTGTGTTCAGATATTGGCAGGAGATACAGAAAATGTCAACCAGAGCTTTATCCTCCTTGGTGTTTACAGCCTGGGAGGACACCCTTTCAGAGTACCACCCTGAGCACTGGACTTGACTAGCTTGCCTCCTTGTTCAGCTATCTATAAAAATCTGACCTTCTCAAACAGCTGTACAGAACAGACCTATTCATCACTTCACATGTACAAAATAAGCATACTGCTGATACACCTATACTCCATCAGAGAGCATGGCCAAGCAAACATCAGCTTCTCTGTACTTAAGCTGTGTGTAAAGTTGAGCTACCACTGTAGCTATTTCAAATCAATATAAGCTATGCCCATGAGATATGCTAAGCATCTGTATCTGGAATGTTTTTCTCACTTCATAACCTTAAATAATGCCTGCATTCTATATGATGAAGTTGTATAAATATGACCCCATAGACAGTGGAAGCAAGAGCATTGTTTTCGTTTTCACTGGCTCAATATTCTGTGCTAACAACAAGCATGTATTGGTTCACCTTACATAAAGTTGTGAGTTCCACTTGTAGTAATGCAGCCTTTTAGAGAAACTTGCCCCAAATCTACTCATGAGGTTTCTGTGATTCTCACCACTTCAGCAGCCTCAAGCTGGCTGATGAGCCCTGAGTTGTCTTCAAGATTGAACTACAGCTGCTAGTTCCTGTGTAGCATCTTCCTGTAGAGCGGGCTGGATTGTTGCTGCTGATTTGTATTTGGTGTTTACTACTGGACTGAACTGCTGAAGAAAACTTTTCCTAAACAGGTCTCCTTCCCCCATATCCTAATTTTTTTTTTTTCTTTTGGTGGGTGGTGGGCGAAAGGACAGGTTGAACCCTTATTAAAATACATTGGAAAAAATGTATGCCTACAAGGTGATGCCCAGCATTGCTTAGACATAAATAACTCTACTTCCCATGTAGAAGAAAGGGCAGACTGTGAGGTGTTAGACCAATGGGTAGTCTCCTACTGTGTTCTCAGAGGGGTTTTTCTGGTTTGCTTCATTGTCTTCCTGTATACCATTTTGAAAAAGATTAGCAGGAAAGCTGAAAATTCAGAAGGTTCCCTCAATTCTCTTCCTTTAAGAAGGATTACAGAGGTTGCTTTGCATGTAGAACCTTTGCAAATATAAATCAAAATGCTTAGGGAAAAACAGAGAGAACCAAAGAGTTCTGGCATGGTGAAAGAGACTGGGAATGTACCACATGATTAAAAAGGGAAACAAAACAGACTGGAAGGTAAAGAGTTAGCCTGCCCTGCTTCATGTACTTTCACTACTAGGTCCCCAAAGCACATCAGAGAGACAAGGGCCTTGGCAGCCTTCTCCTTTCTCAGCCTTTGTGCAACATATATCTGTTTTTGATAATATTTCTGACTATAATGAATTGACCTGGTAACTAATAGAAATTTAGACTTAAAGCATTTAAACGAGGCTATTTTATTGTATGTCTTGCATTCCTCTTGTTAAAGAAATGCTAATAACTGAGAGACACAACATAGGGTGATCCCACAAGATTGGATGAGATTGGTGTTGGCTGTACTAGAAGCTGGTCAACAACTACAATGGTTGTCTTGGTGGAGGCCTGAAGCCACAAAAACACAACAATGAGATGTAGCAAAGGAGATAAATTTTACTAATGACCAGCTTCTTGGTGAAGGGTGTTATACTGACTTACAAGAACAAATAAGATCTGATGATGGTTTAATTGAACAATTTCCTATTTCAGCTTTAAGAGATAGAGATTTGATTGAGGAGCCTGGGAAAAACCCAATGCCTTTACTAAGATAATACAAGGTTCTGGGAGAAGCCTTTACATAATTCTTACAGAGGTTGGGTTCACAGTGTACAGAGCCATAACAGATCCTGAAACCAGACTGTCATTGATAGGAATCTTGGTCTTTGAGAATGCGACCACTGAATGTAAGAGAACAATCAGAGCATTGAAAGATCGTGGAGCACCTATAGAGGAATGGATAAGGAAAAAAATTGATATTGGTTCTCAGGAGTATCTATTGCCAATATCATAGGGCGCATGATAGCTAAAAGAAAAAACAAAATAGGAATCAACGTGTTCAATGTTTTAATTGTGGAAAATTTGGTCATTTCCAAGGAAGTTGTACGGCTAAAAGTTTCTGAGCTCAAAATAACAGGTACATTGACTCTAGAGATTTTGGTAATTACAGAAGAGAACAAGCAAGTACTGGTTGCTATGAACCACAGAGGCTTTCGGGGTCTTAAAGGCTCTGTGGAAAGGGCAAAGCAGGAGTGCTAATCCAAAAAAGAGATGTAAGAGGAAACCTCTGGCCATCTGGAAATGAACGGAGGGGCCTGAAAGCTTGAGGCCCACAACATACAACATGAGTTGTTTACCTTTGGTCAGTCAGGATTTACTGAGCAGGCCAGAAACCCCAAATTATGTATTTCTGATCTTATCCACACCATAGAAGGAAGTACAGCTTTGAATTTGGCCACAGATATTCCTCTTACATTATGCCCCAATTATGTTGACCAGGGATTATCTCTGTGTGGGATGTCTCCCCAGAATCATTAAGGACCCAGGTGACCAAAAAAAGAATAATTGATACATACTATGCCATGTGAAAAGATATAAATCAGTTCTGAATGCAAGTGTTAAAAATAAACATATTCATATACTCAAGGATATGCAGAAATGTTAGACTAATATTCCCATTTACTATATTTTGACATTTTCAAATGTAGATACCTACTACTGTTATCTTCTAAATGAAGATAGTCAAAAAGTGACCACTGATTTCCTAGTGTTATACCCACAAATCAGTGCCTTGCTAAACTCTAGCCAGAGCAGCTTCTTGCAGTAGGTAGTAATTTATACAGAATTCTACAACTGGATAGTGTTCAGAATCTGAGAGACTTTGGGCCACTAAGCTCTAAATAAGATATTATCACATTCCTCCACTCAAGGATCAGGGTTATATCTATTCGTAATGGAAGGTAGAAAATTTTAAAGCCGAGGTTACTGAACAGTAAGACTCCAAGTAACTCCAAGAAAGCATCCTGTTTCAGATACAACAGAGCTGATACACATGTGAACTCACAGAGAATCTGACAGTTTACATAAAACCTATACAATTTAAAGCCAGACAAAATTATAAACTGGGTAAAAGGACTAGTTCATAAAGTTCCATCCCTAGCACAGAGCTTGTTTTGTAATTCATAGATGCTATGAGAGGCAAAATCAGTTATATTCTGTGAAGCAACTCAAGCCATGACATCTTGGACTCCAAATTTTGTGTACTTCCTTAATATTTACTTACTTACTTACTTGTTATAAAAGAGACAAAGAACATAATGTACTGAGAGAGAGGGTGGAGGATTTGGGAGGAGTTGGATGAGAAGACAGAATATGGTCAAAATACCTTGTATAAACTCAAAAGTATACATTTCAGAAAAAAATAAAACTATGTAGATACACTCTGAAAAAAATGTTTTTACATGATTTTATAATATATTAAAAAACACCTGAATACCATGTTCCATCAGTTTTACCATATTTTGAAGGACCATTGTATTTAGAGGACAATATGTTCTCTCACTAAGTGAAGAGTGGCTACAAAGCGTTTAGAATATGGATGTCAGGGATTATGCATTTTTTTTTTTTTTTTTGGTACAGGTTTCTTTCCGTGTTGCCCTGGCTGTCCTGCAACTTACTCTGTAAACCAGGCTGCCCTTGTACTTAAACACATGCCTCTGCCTCCCAAGTGCTGGGATTAAATTCAAGTGTCACCAATGCCTGGCAAATATGTACCTTTTGAAGGATATATTGTGTTTCTTCCTAAGGAAAAATAACTGAACTCAGGCTGCTTTCTAAAAGGATCATTAATGGAATACAAATTAAAAGATAATAAATGAACCAAAAGAGTATTAACGTATATTTGCACCAGAAGACTTTGTTGTTCCTTTTCCATTATGTCGATTCTTAGTGAAAACAAGCCGTGTCATCAAGAAAATATGTACATACATCTCAGAATCCATGGGATAGCAAGAATTCTCGAAAAATTTAAATGAGGCCTTGTGTTTTACCAGTAAATTTTTTTTCTCATTTTCTTTCTATTTAATTTAGGTGAACTGTATACATGCGTACATGTGCATGACTGAGTAAGCTCACACACCCTGAAGGAGGAGGCAATCACAAATTGCCCCATTTGGATTTCTTTTGTTATTGTTGATTGACATCAGAGAGAAATATGCTAAGCTGTGTTATTGACCATTTTAATATTTTGAAAAAAAAAATAAAAGAATTTCTGGTAGAAACTTGTTGGGAGGAAGTTTAGGCTGACAGAGTTAGAAATGTTGACACACTCAGCACAATGAAGCCCACATTGGAAACATCTGACAAACCTTTTACACAAGTGGCAATGGGAGGCACTGCTGAAATTAGCAAACGAGCAGCATATGCCACAATAAAAGCTCAGGCTCAGGTCTAGAAAATGTGGAAAGAATGCTGGTAGCCACTCATGGGAAATTATGTTTGTAATTGGGTATTGGTAATTCAAGGAGGAACTTGATGGAAACAGTTCTCCTATTGTAGTCCATCCACTTAGTTTTCAAATCGCCATCCTAGGTGAGCATTGTGTTTAAGGCTTGAAGTAGGGTAGATTCTGCTGTAAAAAGGGGAGAAAAGTAATATAAAAGCACCTTTCAGTAATTTTGGTTCCCTGTCTCTGACTTAGATGGCAGATGATGAATGTTTGATTTGTTTTCACAGATAGTGGCCTAAAAAGCAAATCAAAGAATGGCTTCCTAGGATGAAAAAGGAGGGAAAGAAAATATCACCCTTTTTTCCCCCCATTGGCACTGACATTTCTGAAAAGCAATGAAATGATAAAGATGCCATCTCACTCACTATAGACATATTAACTTGAAAGTAGAAAAGTACATTGCAGCAAAACTTACTTGAAAGGCATTATCATCATACAGAAGTCTGTAAATATCTACTCAGGATCTAATGGATCTTACATTTATTTATTTACTCATTCAGCATAAAGCAAATATCAATGAAAGATCACCAGGTATCATGTCCTATTGTTATATATGTGTTAATAAGTAAAAATAGGATACATGAACCACGAGAAAAACATCTCACCGCATCCTTTATAAACAACTTAATAATCATCTTCAAAATGGAACCATTTAATAATGTTAGAAATAGAAAAAAAAAAAACAGCATGAATGAACCAAAAGTATGTCTTACTAGAGTGAGATAAAGATTCCCATTTAGTAGAACCTGCACTTGCATCTATAACTAGAGACTAATGTTGTAATATATTTTGGAGGCTGAAGAAGTGTTCTTAAAACTCTGAGTCCAGCTAAAAATACAAAGTAAAATCTAGTGAGGCTTGGGCTACAGAATGAAATACAGGCTCAAAAAAAATATATATGAAATGCCAGGTTTAGATTTAGTTAATATCTAACTTAGTAAAAATAGAGTCATTTCTTCTCTTCAGATCTGACATTCTTTAACCTATGCTCCCCTACTATTATGTCTTGCATCCTGAACTGATTCTAGAACATGACTCTACATTAGGATAACTTTGGAATTTTGGTCTTGTTCATTCTTGGTCTTAAATCACATGGTTTGGGGATGCATTGTAGCATTAAGAATTATGAAAATTGAAGAAACTTTGATGCTAGAAAGTGTTTCTCTTTACAATAGTTGCAGTGCACGGTTGTCACTGGGCTTTTTCACATATGCAGATCACTAGTCCTCTGCCCACAATTAAAACTTAAAAAACTTGAAGATAAGGTATGACTTTTGTGCTGTAACAAAATCCATTAAGTGACCTAAAAAGATGTAAACATTTGGAAATAACCATGAAGAGTTGGGACTTTGGATTGCAGTTTGGTTAGTTGACAATTGACATTGAGCATAAAAGACACCAGTGTGAACCCATTCCCTATATAATACATCTGCTCACCAATTATGGGATGGATTCTTCCAAAACAACATGCAATAAATGTCCAATTTAGTCAATCCAGATATCCAACTATTTTGACTTGTGATTGAATCATGTTTAGATTCATGGGTAGGAAAGGATTTGGGGTAGAAACCAACTTTCCAGTTTTTCTGTTTATTTCCCACTAGCATACATGCTTGATTTGGAATATAAAAGGATCTAACTTCTGTTCCCTTAACAGCAAAAAATAAGCATCCAAGTGCTGGAACTGCAGAAAATACACCTGCCTCAAAGCCAGCTTTTGTGCTTGGCTTCAGGGGAGCTTCCAACATTTGCCAGATATGCTGACCACCTGTGAAATATTTGATCAGTCTGCTGATCCAGCTGTAGTCTCTTGGTGTTGCAAATTCCTGCTCTCCTGTGGGGTGATAGAGGGTGTTTGGCTGTGTGTCAGGCCAAGGTGAGCCAAGTCACAAAAGGAGTTCAGTCAGGTTGGTTCAGCACCAATAACTTGTTTCTCCCTAAAGTCTCTTTTAAGCTCATGTTTCAATATTATCTAATCACAACAGTGGAATAATATTTGCAAGTGGAACACCAGATCAGATTGCTGTGGTCACAGATACTCATTAAATGACTATTTTCCAGTTTATTACCTGCCTGCGTTTGATGTACATATCATAGAATTAAAGGGGAAAAGGCCAGGAATCTTCTCCTTTGTCTGTTATTACATGAAGAATAAGAGCAGATTCATAGAAAGGTTCAGATAGCAATTTCATTTGATTGTGTTTTGTATAAGTTTCTTTTCTTTTATCTCTCTTTTTATAAATAGACAGAAAATTGGGTTACTGGGAAAGAAATGGTAGATCCTGAAGTTAATAAAGAGGTAATATTATCAAAATACTTACAAAATATGTACATAATATTCTCAAAGAAATAATAAAATAGGAAAGTTAAAAGAGCTATTGAATATTAACATGGTTTTGAAAATCAAAATTATATATTTTGCTTGTATTTAAAATTTTATATTTTTAATTCACCTCCATATTTTTAAAATATTTTTGAGATTATAAAGTAATTACATCATTTCTTCCTTCTCTTTCCTCCCTGCAAAGTTCCCTCACACTGTTCCCTGCCATTTTCAAATCGATGATCACTTCATTTTTCACTGTCTTTACATGCATTATGTATACACAATATATTTATGAGTAATATCTCCATCTGTGTAATGCTATGTATACAGGTTTCATAGGGCTGGCCATTGAGTAATAGATAACCAGTGGTCTGCTTTTCTTCCCTCCAGAAGGTTAAATAGACCACTCTGGGCATTTCAACTCAGTTAACTATAGTTCTTTGTTTCTGATTGACATTTCACATACTATAGATGTAAGGAAAAATACAATAAAATGATTAAATTATTTTGAAAAGGAAAATCTTCTAAGATATAAAAATAATCAGTTTATATTGTCCTTACTTTGCTAAAATATTAATTTCTCATTTTTTATTAGGAAATTAAGAAATGTTTGGATTCTTTTATTTAGGGTTATGTGCAAAGCAAATTTAAAATAAAATTAAGTTGATGAGTACACATTTTAATAATTGTTTTTTATTAAATATGATATAATTACATATGAATTGAAGAAATACTTACATATGTGTGTCTACTAAATACCAGGTATCCTAACCACTGTTGACATTTTCAGTCTATTGCTAAAGTAATAGTGAAAGGCTGGAAGTAAAAAATGTCTGGAATTTTAATGCTTTTGGAAGAAGAAATTTCAAGTGGCTTAACATGGCATATGAGGAGATTTACAATTGGGACACATGTTCTGAATCACAGAAAATAACTGAGCTAAGTTTACTGTTTTGTTATTTACACTTGGAAGTCATCATCCCTTTATGGTTTGTATAAGTTCTCATAATAAGGCAGGAAAGAAAAAAGTTCCACTTATTTCTAAGGTATGAATGTTACCTCAGTTTTATGTTCTAGAAAAGAAATACTATCTTGTCCAGATCTGAATATAAACTTTGATATCACAATTACAGAAATTATGATAATGTTTAATATTATTTGTTCATATTTCCTTAAAATCATGTACCCAAACGCAGATTTCTCCTGCAATCAGTCTCTTCTCCAAATGTCTTGTTATCCTACCCAGTACATAGGAAGTCCTAAATACATACATGAGAACACAAGGGCAAGGAAATGAAGCCCTTGCATAGGAAAAAGACTTCACTGAAATACAAATGCCATTTTGAAAACTAATGTTACAGATTAGGCAACAGATATTCAGGTACCCAAGGGTTGAGGCTAGAAGAATCAAAGATGGGTAGCAATAAGTTTATTAGATAACCAAAGAAAGAAGTACAGTGGAAGTGAAAGAAGAAGCTGAAGCCATCATGGTGAGCCCTTCTGGCTTGCAGCTAGTAAATACAAGGGAATTGCAAGGAATATTGCTGATCTCCAAGAACATTTACTCTTATTATGATCATTGCATTGACATCCCCCAAGAGACATAGCTGAACCAGGAACAAGTTCCAAATCTGGTGTTAGAAATATGTCAGAGAAAACTGTGGGCAATGATCTTGGAAAATGATGGATGTCAAGGGCTAGTAGAAGCTTCAATATTATTGATTCAGAACAATTGAGACTTTGTTGGGGACCTGCATCCCTGCAGGCTGTCCCTTCACCAGAGGGTGTGTTTATTTAGAAGCACATGAGTTCCTGAGATATTTGTGGCTTTTTTTTTTTTTTCTCGCTGATACAACTATTGTCTTAGCTACCAAGGTTGAAAACAAATTGTCTTTTGAAAGGCTAGAGTAGATTTCTGACCCACCCTGAAATTGGGACTTAATTATAATGACCTGAGGGAATTCATCTGTAGCTCTCTGTCTTAATGATCACCTATTGTACTGTGGTTTCTTAGTCATTGACATAAAGAAAATCATTGCAATACAAATATACATAGTCTTTTTTTTTTGGAATTCGGTTAGCGAGAATTTTTTTTTTCCTTGTTCTGGTCAACCCTGCTGGCTCTGGTCTTGCCCCACTCGCTCAGGTAGTCCCCGCTCACTCCAGCCAGCCCTGCTCGCTCCTGCCAGCACCGCTCATTCTGGCTGGCCCACTTGCTCCATTCCTGCTCTCTCAGGTCCAAGGATTCATTTATTATTATTCATAAGTACACTATAGCTGACTTCAGAAGCACCATAGGAGGGTGTCAGATCTCATTACGGGTGGTTGTAAGCCACCATGTGGTTGCTGGAATTTGAACTCATCACCTTGGGAAGAGCAATTGGGTGCTCTTACCTGCTGAGCCATCTCACCAGCCCTAGTCTTAATTTTCAAGCAAACATTTCCCAAAACTTTATTTTCCCTTGCACCACAATTTTTTTACCTTAATTGTGTGTATTTATACCTGATGTGACTCAGATATTACTAGTGGATTAGAGAGATGTTAAGTAGGTAATTATTATAGCAGAATAGCTTCATAAGTGACCTACTATGTAACATTTTGATAGAATAGACAAGCAGAATAAAAAGAAAAGAAAAAATGTGAAAAAGTCTATTGAACTTGGGCTCTAAATAGTGAATCCTATAAACTGCAAAGACTTGGGCGAATGTGTGCTAGGTAGAGAGACTTCAAGCACACAGTTACAGACTCAGGAACAAGTTCTGCCTCTTTTCAGGACATGAAAGTAACCATTGAAGATCCTGGAATGATCAACAACTGACAAGGCCACATATTAGCTTTCCAGTTGACAACTAGAACTTATTGTTTGCCAGCAGGAGATTATCAAGTCTTTTAAGCAAGTAATTGTGTCAAAAATGTTTGTATGTTTGTTAATAAGTTTGAATAAAATGAAACCAAAAAAAAAGAAAGAAAGAAAGAAAGAAAGAAAGAAAGAAAGAAAGAAAGAAAGAAATGAAAGCTAATTGTCATTAAAATGTAGTGAAGGAGTTTCTCTGAGGAGTTCTTCTTATTAATATTATGGTTATTATTATTATTTTTAGGGTTATTATTATTGGATAGCAAATCAAATTAGTTGTAGGTGCTCAGTCCTTGAATTAAAGGGTGAAAGATGCTTTTAAATTTTAAGAAATGTGAAAGTAAAACCAGGAAACATGTGGTTGCCAAGATATCTGGCGTGAGTGGGAGGAACAACCCAGAAGTAACTGGAAAAAAAAAAAAAAAACAGCTTGGGTTTAGGTAATAATAAAACTACACACAAACATTGAGTGCTTGTGATGTACCAGGCCCCGGCTTGACCACTTACTTTGATTGATTGCAAACCCACTGGTTTCCTGAGTACACTCATTTTCTCATTCCCTGTGTATTTTATAACTCTTTAAGAGTACATCTTTGGCACATCCTTCCTCTTCTCATAAATGTTTCTTATACTAGTGAGAAAATGGAAGGAACCAGAAGTTTCTTTTTTACTTTCACCATCAGCTCTGTTATATACCTTGCATGATCCTGTTCCCATTCTCACCCCAAGCTAACTTTCTCCTTTGTGCTTTTTATTGCCCTTTTGTGTCTTCTTCTTCTTCTTCTTCTTCTTCTTCTTCTTCTTCTTCTTCTTCTTCTTCTTCTTCTTCTTCTTCTTCTTCTTCTTGTTTGATTGTTTGCTGATTGTTTTGTTTTTAATTTACAAGGATATTCTCTAGTAGTTATATGGAGTTTCAACTCAGTATCTCCTAATATTCCCAGCCTTTGTCATCTCTTTCACCATAAATCCAAAACAAAATAAAACAAAACAAAAACCAANGCGTTCCCCTGTATTGGGGCATATAAAGTCTGCATAACCAAGGGGCCTCTCTTCCCACTAATGGCCAACTAGGCCATCCTCTTCTATATATGCAGCTAGAGACACGAGCCCAGGGGGTACTAGTTAGTTCATGGTTATTCTTCCACCTATAGGGTTGAAGACCCCTTTAGCTCCTTGGGTACTTTCTCTAGCTACTTCTTCCTTGGGAATCCTGTGTAACTGTCAAATGTTTCAATGTGATCATCAGTATTTTTCACTATAATTCAGAGACTTTAAGTTACAATACTTTTTCCTTTAAATTGACTTTAAATTGACTTCCCCAAAGTTTCCATGCATAAGAAATTTCCTTACATGTGTTGACACTTTCCTTTTCCTTTCTAACATGTCATCCTCATCAACAGAGCTTTATCTCTCACAGTTGTTTAGTGAAACTTTCCAGAGGATTTGTGATAAACATAAACAGCATTGTTTTTTTTATTTTATTTTATTATTTTTTTCATTTATGAGAGCTTTATTATTAGAGTTTTTTTCATTTACATTTCAAGTGTTACCCAAAAGTCCCCTATACCCTCCCCCCGCCCTGCTCCCCTACCCTCCCTCTCCTGCTACTTGGCCCTGGCATTCCCCTGTACTGGGGCATATAAACATTGCTAGACCAAGGGCCTTTCTTCCCCAATAATGGCCAACTAGGCCATCTTCTAATACATATGCAGCTAGAGACATGAGCTCTGGAGGTTCTGATTAGTTCATATTGTTGTTCCATCTATAGGGTTGCAGACCCCTACAGCTCTTGGCTACTGTCTCTAGCTCCTACATTGGGGACCCTGTGTTCTGCTCTATAGATGATTGTGAGCATCCACTTCTGCGTTTGTCAGGGACTGTCAAAGCCTCCCAGGAGACAGCTATATCAGGGTCATTTCAGCAATGACCTGAACAGCATTGTTTTTAGTTAAAAAAAAAAAAAAAAAAAAAAAAAAAAAAAAAAAAAAAAAAAAAAAAAAAAAAAAAAAAAAAAAAAAAAAAAAAAACCTTCCCTTGAGTATTATAATTTCAAAGTATTTGACCTTAGATGGAAGATAGAAAAGAGTTTGAAATTGCCTCAAAAGTTTCATATTTACCACAAGATAGAAGCAAATTCATATCTAGATTATATTAAAGATAAATGAAAAAAATATCAAATATATGTACTCATGATCCTAGAAATGTTATCTATTATAGAGACAATAATTGAAATATCCATAAAATGTTTGACAATTTAAGACTAAAAAATTATAAGTCCTTTCAATAGACTAATATGCCATAATAAAATGAATAACTGTGAAATTATAGTGAATCCTGAAATAAATCACAAAAGCCAAACATAATATGCCCCCAAACTCTAAATATCATATCATATGGCTAAATATGTACAAAATATTTAGATACCAATACCAGGTAGATCTGTAGAGAAAATGGTAGATTAGTGATTTGCCTAATGTTGGGTGAAAATTTGGGGGGAAAAATTAGTGATGGAGACTCTTGAAATTGTGAGCCATTCCAAGAAAATTTAACAGCCCTTATCTACAATACAAAGTATAATGTGCTCCAAAGATCAGAATTATTTGATACAAAAGTAAAAAATATCCACTTAGCTTTATATGATAGGTTATATTCCAAATGTAGGTTCATGAGATATTTTGAGGTAATTGTCTTCAGAAACTGTGTGGAATATTACTCTGAAAATAACAAGTTTCTTGTTTAGACTTGCAGTCCACCCACAAAGGAAATTTAATTATAGTGGTATAAATATATAATATGTGACAGAATTATCTGAGATTTAAAAGATATCACATCTCAAGCATTTCTGGATAGGATTAACCAAAATGTTCTAAATTTAGGTGTAGGCATTACAGAATCCTGATTTTTTTTTCTTTTTAATAGGATAAGAAGCTGGGCATGGTGGCACACTCCTTTAATCCCAGCACTTGGGAGGCAGAGGCAGGCAGAATTCGAGGATTTCTGAGTTCGAAACCAGACTGGTCTACATAGTGAGTTCCAGGACAGCCAGGGCTATAAAGAGAAACCCTGTCTTGAAACAACAACAACAACAACAACAACAACAACAACAACAACAAAATAGGATATATATAGACCATGAATGTATTAATTTTACATTATTATGCAAGTTAAATATTAACAATTTTTTAGGATATTTTGTTTTGATTTATGGTGAAGGCTTTTAATATATTTGACCTCAGATGGAAGATATAGAAGAGTTTGAAATTGCCTCAATTAATTCTTCATAATTATCAAGAGCTGAATTTTTAGCAATTTAATATTTCCTGCTTTAATATTGATAAGGAATTCCTAATTTGTAATATTCTTTTCCTAATAGTCTATATGTACCAGTAAATAAGGGCCTTTATAACTATGTGAGAAGTATCTTTCTTGTATTTAGAAAATTTTCAGGAGCAATTAGGTAGCACTCTTAGATCCCTTATCCTGGCATGTAGACCTTCCATGAGATCATCAGGCTAACCTTGTACATTTCTACTCTATTTCTAATGGTAGTGATGATGCTCTCACATACAAATGTGTTTCTGTGTTACATTCATGCCATTTTTTTTTTCTCACAGAATTTTCTGTTTTTACTTTTTAATTCCCTAAAAGATATTTTTCTAGGTCAATCTCTTATTTTATTCAAGCTACTACTCAAACATGTCTTCTTTATTAATAAACCTATTTAAAACTCACATCCATCCCTGTAGCATGCTTATGTCTCTATCACTTTTTTCACTCTTCTAAACATACAGAATGGATATTTAGTTCTTCTTCAGCAAGTGGCTGATGGAAATGTATATATCGGAGTACGTCAAGATATGAGCCTAATATGGCTTATTTTTAGTACACTCTAAATTGATAATTAGAAGTGATTATAGGGATTCAGTTCTGCTCTACATATCAAGTTATTTTATAATACATGTTGTATTGTACATTGCTCATTGTAATTTTATTTCTCTACACACCTATGGATTTTGTTAGCATTCTCCCCTCCATAGATATACTAATTGAACACATTTTTCTCTGTTATGAATACCAGACTTGATATTCTATTATCTTATTTATATTTTAATTGCTAGATTATTTTCTCTTTCACCCATAATAACCTGAGCATTGAGAAGATAAGGATCTTGTTAGCTTTCTTTGTTGACAGAGAATAATGCAATACTGTGAATACCATTGACACCCAATCAATATTTATTGAAAATTATACTGAGATGTCTTTCTCATTGTAATTATGCCAAAAGGAGCTATTGTTTCATTCCAGTACTACAAATGATGAAACCGAAGTTTCAAAGTTAACTGAATTGCCCAGGAGCACACAATGTGAGAAAAAAAATTTCTATAAATTCTAAACTTTGTATCTCATGTAAAAATATGTGTTTGCAAAATTCAAATCTCAGATATTTGATCTAAGGCACACTGCCAAATTATTACAAGCATCAGGGACTCACACAGTAAGAATCTGTATCTCTCTGACTAAGCCAGGAGTTATGGAAGGTAAAGCTTCAAAGACTATACCAGTAGAGAGGTGGAAATCAAAACAAGCTGGTGGAGATTCTTTTGAACATCTTAGCTTCTCTTTTATAAATTTTGTTTCTGTATTTGGCTTAACGATTTTTCACTCAAATCAGTGCCTGCTCCATTCACTTGTGACAACAGTAAATTTCATAACTCCTATATTTCTTAGTTTTCCTAGCTAAAAACCAAATTCACCCCTGCTGTTTCAGACTACCTCCTTGCTCTAAGAATTCAGTTTTAGACTTCAAAATAAATCCACAATTTCCTAGAACCTGCCATTGTTTTCTCCAATTCCAAGCAAACCGCCTAGGTGCTTGTACAGAGAAATAGGTAGCCTGAGTCTGGAAATGGAGTATGTTAATGGATATTTTCCAATAAAGAAGACTTAGATCTGTGTTCTTTACAGCAACAAAACATACACTTACTATGTTATAAAATACAAGAACACACACACACACACACACACACACACACACACACACACACAAACAAAAAACAAATGAGAAACACTTTGAACGTCTAATATTTGTACTTATTTCTTTTTCAGTTTCTCCATTTATTTATTTACATTTTCAATTCATAAAATCATCTACAGGATGGAACAAAGTTTAAGTCTTCCAAAATGATTTTGTTCATTATAACTATATCTTCATGAGAGAATATACAGTGTTGAGTATAGCTTTTTATTTGTTTCAAATAAAAATAAGTTGAGCTTTTTACCAAATTATTTTTATATAGATCAAAATAGAGCTTTCCTGCTATTATGTTTGACAGGATTGTGATGAAGGTTTTTACAAAATTTGAAACCAAAGAGAGTTTGCCTTTGTGAGATAGATATATGAACAAATGAATGAAGCGAAGATTAGATAAAGACATAGCTGAGGCCTCAGGTTCATGACCCAAAGTTATGAAGTCTCTTGTCGAGGGTGTTTCGTATACCTAGGGTCCTTCAAAAATTTTATTTTCTATAAGTTTCTTGTAATAAAAGTCTTTCGTTTTACACTTCTTTAAATTATATTTTGACATAAGTTAATGACAAATGAGATTATATTTTCGAAACATGTCATGAAGTAACAACATCTGTCCGAGTCATCCAGGTCTTCCCAGTAAAAGTATGGAACATTGAGTTGACTAGACTTTTCATAAAGAATGAAATCTTAAGTTACATATATCATGGTATTTCTGATATACAAAAGAGTTAGATATAGAATTGCTGTAGTTTACAAATTAATATATATATTAATAAAAGTCATATATATATATATATATATATATATATATATATATAATTTAATCCCAGCACTCAGGAGACAGAGGCAGGCAGATTTCTGAGTTCAAGTCCAACCTGGTCTACAAAGTGAGTTCCAGGACAGCCAGGGCTACACAGATATAAACCTAAATAAATAAATAAATAAATTTGCAGATAATATAATAAAATACAATATTTTATTATTTAATAGTTACACATACACCTTAAATATATATATATATATATATATATATATATATATATATATATATATCTGACATGTAAAAAATTTGAATTTAGTAAAGTAACTTAAAAACTCTTGAGTTCTGCTTCTGTATTTTGAACAAATTTTATATAAATACAAAGCAGGAAGAAAAGGCCTGAACTTATTGTGTTGTATTCTATTTAGTGTTTAATTTTGGGATGGCCTTTCTGGTTAGCAGAATCTGTTTCCAATAGTCCTCAGATGTGAAAAAAGGTTTCATAGTTTCATAAATGAAAGCAAGTGTTGAGCAGAGGAGGAATTTTTTTCTCCTCTTTTCTTGCAAAGATGATCTTCATTTTGAAGAAATTATTCATCCAAGGAATAAAAAAAAAAAATATCTTAGTGAGTATCCTGTTGGTTCTCAGAAATCTTTTACAAGTCTAGTTTTTAGTCTGCATTTCATTTCTCTGGGGAGAAAAAAAAATGGGTATGCCTTTCCAGTTATGATATTTGGCCTTCTGGATAGTAGTAACATGTTGCATGTTCCAGCAAAATTTCCCACTCATGACTTCATCAGAACTTTTTGATTTAAGGAAAAAGCAATGAGTATTAGCAGTAAAATAGTGAGAAGATAGAAGCTTGAATTTCATATATTCACTTAGTTTTTCAAAATGACATAAATGCAGAACTAAATTTTGGTCTGGGAGGATATTTTCTTTCATTTAGATCTCCATACTTTTCTCCATATAAAAATATTCTGAAAGGTTTTGAAAATAGAAAAATTCACAAATGAACTGTCTAAAGTTAAAAACATTGATATCATATACCCAATTGTAAGCTATTCTTATTCAAGAGATTTTAAAAAATCATTAGATATTTTCTTCATTTGCCTTTCAAATACTATCCACAAAGCCCCTTATACCCTCCACCCACCCTGCTCCCCTACCACTCACTCCTTTGGTGGCTGATTATGGGATGGACCCATGGATGGGGCAGTCTCTGGATGGTCCATCCTGTTGTCTTAGCTCCAAACTTTGTCTCTGCAACTCCTTCCATGGATATTTTATTCCCTATTCTAGGGAAGAATGAAGTATCCACACGTTGGTCTTCCTTTTAGAATTTCTTGTGTTTTGGAAGTTGTATCTTGGGTATTCTAGGTTTCTGGGCTAATATCCACTAATCAGTGAGTGCATATCAAGTGACTTCTATTTTGATTGACTTACCTCACTCAGGATGGTATCCTCCAGATACATCCATTTGCCCAAGAATTTCATAAATTCATTGTATTCTTATAGCTGAGTAGTACTCCATTGTGTAAATGTACCACATTTTTCTTATGCATTCCTCTGTTGAGGGACATCTGGGTTCTTTCCAGCATCTGGCTATTATAAATAGGGCTGCTATGAACATAGTGGAGCATGTGCCCTTATTACCACTTGGAACATCTTCTGGGTATATGCCCAGGAGTGGTATTGCTGGATCAATTAGTAGTACAATGTCC